>SRHC01003008.1:7118-53736 GCA_004794325.1 Pomacea maculata
TATTTCAGTGTTTATATGCTACATTTGACATCCTACTATATAATTAAAGTCTATTCTAGTATGCCAGGACTATACTTTTCACCCTATCAGCTTTTGGAAACAATTAGTTTGTGTTTCTTTCTTTGTTTTCAGTGTCAGTGTTAGAAAAAAAATGCCTTATGATCTGCTTGCCTAAATTAGATTAAGCAGTGTTTTACTTATATTCCATGCAATCTCATTTATTTCAATGGTCTGTTGTTCATTGTCACAGTATTGATAAGAGGTTGACATTTTTCATCACCACATAACCTAACTTATTGAAAATTCCACCAGGTACCTGATACTTAAGCATCTGTTTAGTTTTCATTTCTAAGTAATAGGGAACAAATAGTTATAGAAAACAAATGTTTATCGGAAAACTTATATAATTTCTTTTGTCACTAAAACAGGATGAGGAAAAAGATCCAGAAATGTTTAATATAATCGTAAAATATGTGTACTTATTGTGTGAAAAAGGCCGGGGGAGGAAGGGGGCAAGGAATGAATGAAAGCATTTATAGATTCACTAAATAAAATTGTCGGTATATCGCAGTTCTCCGTTTCATTATTATAATAAAAACTTTGTAAAGCAAGTAATAGTGTTTAGTGTGTATGTTTGATGTTTGTGTATATTGCTACAGCCAGCTGGCTACAGCTAACTTGTTATAACATCACGATTTTAAAAGTAGCCAAAAGAAGCTGGCTACATTTTAAAAGTAGCCCAAAGTAGCTGGCTACTTTTTGGAAAATTGTAGCTGTAGTGTAGCCGGCTACATTTTGAAAAAAAGTAGCTGTAGCCTAGCCGGCTACAAATTAAAAGTAGCTTGCCCATCCCTGCAAACATGTCGCTTTTTGTCAGTCGCCGTAGCGTACACAGAACAACGTCTGCAAAGCGATCCCATGATGCTCTGCTGCGTGACATCACAATCTATTTTAAGTAACTCGAGAAAGCGTTATTAGCGAACACACGCTTGAAGCGATGACTGCTCTCACGTAGCCGGCCGCAGCGCCCTCTGTCTGTCGGTCAGTTTGTCAGCGCGTCTGCCCGTCTCGTGAATGGAGCAGAAGTGTAAACCACACTACAGCCGTGTTACTACTCTTTCGTGACATCACCACACTGCTAGTCTGCTCCGTTTTACTTCAGGTCTTCCTCATCTTCTACATGAAACCTTACTCTCCTCACTACCGGTACTTGACGATTTCTGAGACGAGAACAAAGAGAGATCTTCATCTGTCATCCCACTACAGACCTTGCTGTACATCACAGTGTGTACACGTGTAAAGGGTTTTGCATAAACATATATTATCTTAGTACACACCTTGCTACCAGTGCCCTGTACACCCCAGGTGTCATGTGACTGTCAAGTCCAGCCCCAGCCACACGTCGCTGCCACCAGTGTCCGAGTTCCCTCAGCACGTGACTACTGACGTCACACGGGGTCATGGGGTCAGACAACTGGTCACAACACAGACACAGACCTGGGATGTCGGCGGGGTCTGTTGTTCCCAGACATCGACAAAGTTCCTGAAAAAAAGACTTTTATAGAAATACAGAAACTAAAGAAACGCCAGACCAAGCTAAACACAACAAGTGAGTTTATATTCATTTCATTATCTTTGATAATTTTTATACAACTTATTCAGAACATTAACCATTAGACGTTTATCTTAGTGACTTTAGTCCACTTCACAATGAATTGGTTGTTAAGTAAAACATTAAGATGTAAGCTTTAACTTGCTTGATTCTTTTTCTTTCAACAATTTTGTCGCAATAAGGTTGTTTCCATTAGTGCTTTTCCTGACTCATATAACATAAGAAAAGTTAAGGTTAGTATGCTATATGTCTTCTCTCATTATTTTAATAATTGTAGCTAGAATTAAATATCATTATCGTTAAGTAAAATCATTACAAATCGTGTGCCCCATATTATAAAACTTCTCTGAAGTGTTGAAATACGCAGGTCCTAGATGCCTTTTACATGTTTATTTTATATAACATAGTTTTTTTCCTAAAAATAATTACTAAAATACATGTTCAAATAAGATTTTTAAAGTACGAAGAGAGTAATAAGAAACAAAGATTTACTTGTTGATCGTTTTCATGTATGGATTCCTGTTTATGCTCTACTTACTTTAATGTATTAGAACTACTACAGCACCCTATCCCATAACTGTTTGCAAAAATCTCAAATTAGTGTTTGTTTGCGTAAATACCTGAATCAGCTGTGTATCACAGGAGATGGCCTGTTGAACTTGTTGAGCCGTGAGGTTAGGAACCGCGATTGTTTGAGTGATATGCAAACCAGGTGCGATGTCGGACACCAGGTGAGACAACATGGCCTCCGCCTTGTCCAGCTGTGACACGGCGTCTCTCAGTTTCTTTCTGATGTTGTTGTCTATATCCTGCTGTGACATGTTCAGTTTCTTCACATTGTCACCAAAAGCCTTCACTTCACAGGCGACAAGACCATAGTGTCGGTGAATAAGAAGCACATCAAAGTCTCCATGTTTCCAGTTTCGAGGCTGAGGAGGAGAAGGAAGATTGGCGGGTAGGGGCAGCTGCGCAGCCGCAGCAGCGTAACAAGGTTCCCCCAGGTACTGACCGAACTGTAGATTACTCATTGCAAACAACACTTCTCCCTTCTGTTCAGTCATCTCCTTCAGACAGAAGAGAATCCGCTGCATGGCTGCATCATCACGGACATCGCTGTCCTGAACACGAGGAGGCTGAGGAAGATGAGTCCGAGCAGCAGCAGATGGAGTCGTCCCGGACTGGCTTGACTGACCGGCCTGTCCAGGTGCTGACCGAAGGACCAGAACATCCTGACCAGCTACCGACTGTCTAGTCATGGGCACGCGGTTGAAGTATACAGGAGGCAGGAAGTAGGCGCGTGAGTCGAGATCAGGGAATGAGGCCTCAACCCACTGGAGCCAGAATGTCTGGGCTTGGTCTTGGAGTTTTCCCTGTATAACAGCCAGAATCATTCTTTCAAAGCATCAATATGTGTTGTAACCTAGAAAACATTAAATTTATTGTAGTACTTTTCGAGCTATAATTAACTGAACTAATTTTATAAAGCCGTGTACTACACAAAGAAGCCAATGTGCAAAATCCAGCAGTGACAATGAGCAGAAGACTACAAAAGAGAACTACAAAATGCCACAGACTTGTGCCCACTTCCTCACCTTGTCCTTTAACATAAAAATAGCAAAGAACAAAGATTAGTATCATCCATTACAAGCTTAGAAATGACACCGTAAACAACACAGAAAAAGAAAAGGAAGAATGTTAATTTATAAAAAGCTTTATCCCACTATGAAAGGTCAAAGGTTTGCTCAAAACACTTAAGGGGGAAAAAACACGCAAATTATAATAACACACAGACACCCAACACAACATGCGAGTTATATCTATAGATTGCCTTATGGCAAGATGAAAGATGTGTAGTTCGTATTTGCTGCCAGCTTGTTCAGTCCAGTTAAGGAACTGTAATGGAGACCGCAAATGCTTTCATCCACATACAGTGTCCTGAGAGGAGATCTCAACGCTGAGTGGTTCACTGCAGTTCATTCTAGTTTAGTCCCTGTTATTCCTCGAGGAGCACATGACCGCAACAACACCTCGCCAGCGGACCCGGTATAGGGCAGCCTCCTCAGTTGGGCCCAGGTTGTTCAGATGTTCTTCGTTTCGCTCTCTACTGTTCTATTCCAAGTTTGCTTTGGTTTCCCAACTTTCCTCTTCCCCTGAGGGTTCCAGTCGCGTGCCTGCCTGTCGGCTGGTTTGCGCAGGGTGTGTCTTGTCCAGCCCCAAGCGCTTTGTGATGTCTTGACTTGTGACATTCTGGTTGGTTCTTGTCCACAGGCAGCTGATAGAGATCCTCTCAGGCCATCTTATTCCTAGAATATCGCGTAGGCATCGATTGGTAAAGGTCTGGAGCTTGTTGTTGATGGTGTTTGTCACTCTCCAGGTGTCAGAACCATACAGTAGGACTGCCTTCACATTGGTGTTGAAGATGCGGGTCTTACTACGGAAGGATAATGCTCGGGAGTTCCAGATGGGGCGTAGGCTGTTGAAAGCATGTCTGGCCTTGTTGATGCGGCTTTTGATGTCATCATCCGCTCCACCGTCCTTGTTGACAATGCTCCCCAGATACGTGAAGTGGTCTTTTTCCAGGATGTTCTCTTCTTGAAGTTACATTGGGAGTTCCTGCTTGATGCTGATTCTCATCACTTTGGTCTTCTTTCTGTTGACCATTTAAGCCAGTCTTCTCTGCTTCTACTGCTAGCTCAGCAGTTCTGTAAAGTAGGCTTACACTTAGCCCTATCCCTGCCTGTCGGGAAAGCTTAACCTAAGCAGACTACATAAATTAAGACAGAAGACAAAATAAATAAAATAAATATTCAATAAATCAATAAATAATATAAAAAAAATAGAATGTGAAAACACAAGTTGTTAGGTGATAGAATGTCCCAGAGAATGGACACAGTAACTAGTTAAACCACTTTTTTGTGGCAGATTTTTATTTACTGTTTAGTGCCTAAATTTTGTCAAACATTTAAGTCACCAGTTTATATAAAAACGTGGCGTACTTATAATTTCAAAAGCATTAATTGCTTTCAATTTTTTAATAGAAGTTGGTGAACCGGCTTTATATTCGAGTTTAAAAGGACAGAAAAGACTTTCTCACGTGCCTGGAAAATCGTGCTATTAGTTATCTAGTTTCCAATAGGTTATTACAATGCAAAATTTATATAAAACACAAAACCAAGAAAATACTGAAGCTTATGAAACTATATCATCAGCTCTGTCTACTAGTGTCAGCATCTTCCTTGTCTCACCTTTTTCGAAGAGGACGGCGAAGGAACAGACATGGCTCACAGTCGAAGTCCCTGAACAGGACCAAGTGTCTGGCTTCTTCCTTCTGTACCGGACAGGACACTGACCTCTGACCTGCTAAAGTTGTATCGCAAGTCAGTGGCTTAGATCCCCAGCTGTTGACCAGATAGTCACTTCCCCAGTAATAACCTGGACCTGCACATTCGATGAAATTTATTTTGTTTGATCCAAAGGGTCTTTGGTGAAATATCTTAGTGTAGCAGCCTGGTGTAGTATACTTAATTTGTGCTGGTGTTGATTGACTAGCAAGTAATCCTGGTCAGAGCTGCATCTTTACATCCTTATATGAATTTTTTTTAATTATTTTTTTGCAGTTTGATGTACAGTTAGTTGAAGAATTGCTCTCATATGAGTATAGAACGACTGTAGGATCACAAAAAACGGTTTTTAAAATGTTACCCTGAGAAACAAGAATAAAATGTGTCTCTTAAGACATTACTGGACCATTATTCGACGAAGAAATAAAGAATGAAGACAGAGAGGACTTCATCACTAAATAATTAATGGTCTTAAAATATTTGTCCGCTCTATGCAATGGTCGTTATGGGGTTTTCGGTCACTATACATAAACATTACACAATGGTTACATAACTAAGAGTGCTTTCAAGTTTAACCTTAGATAGAAGGAAACAAGCAGGACAAAACTGGCTTTTTTCTTCAATAAAAAAAAGTTAAACAAGGGATGTTATCAAGATAGAATCTTTGTTTAATTTTTTTAATTTTGCACAATTTAAAAAAAAATACACCGACCAATCAACTCTCATGCAAAGTGATTACGTTATTCAAAGATTTTTGCATTGATTTAAAGAAGTCTAGTTGAAATAAGCATATGTATATATACAAGAAACCATAATTGTGTCATGAAAAGAAAGGTAGATGGCTGCTATATCAGTTTAAATTTTATATATAGAAATAAGACATGTATATTTTGTATGGTAACTAATTGTCAACAGACCTTATACTATGATTAATAATGTAAGCAGGCTGCCCTATACCGGGTACTGAACCTTGAGGGCCGCCACAAGAAAGTGGAGCAGGGCGAGATGTTTGACCATCAACACACAGTCTGCGTCCTGTCAGTGAGACAGGAGTTGAACCTCGCTAGTGCAGGTCCAGAAATCCCCTAGAGGAGCCTGGACTCTGTGAAGGAGCAGGGAGTGGTCCATAGTGTCAAATGCAGCAGACAGGTCCAGTAGAGTTAAGACAGAAACATCCCCACTGTCAAGGGCAGACAATATGTTGGTGGTCGCTTGAATTACAGTAGTTTCAGTACTGTGAAAAGGTCTGTCTGCTGACTGAGTATGGGGGGGGGGTTGATGAACTGGTGCTCTTGTAAGTAGGCCCACAGCTGTGTCGAAACTACTTTCTTTATGATCTTTAAGAGAAAAGACAAGTTGGAAACTGGGCGATCATTGTTTAACACATGGACATCCAGCGTGGATTTCTTAAGAAGTGAGTTCCCCAAGGGCATGTTTAAACAAAGATGGGTAAACACTTGATGACAAGCTGACATTTACAATGTTTATGATGGAAGGAAGTAAAATAGCTAATCACTTAAGAAGGCTTGTGGGTATTGTAACTGGCAAGTTGTTGGATCTCATAATAATCGTCTTTATATCAGCATCAGAGACTTGTCGAAATTTAGTCAGAGCGCATGCAAGAAGAATATCACGGGAGATGCTTGTAGTCACCAATATCGAGTCCAAATTCCCCACCATTTCTTTATGGTGTCCAGTCACTTAATCCCCAGACACTTCATCCCCTAGACTTTTAATCCCCTACACTTCCTCCCCGACACTTCATCCCCAGACACTTAATCCTTTATAAAGCATTATGTAATGCTTCTGTCAAAGCAGTGAATTAGAATACGTCATCCCCACACTGTATAGAGCAATGTGTGATGTGTGATATGTGATTTCTAATCACTGATTCTTCTATAAAGCATTGTTTAATGCCTCTATAAAAGTGTTGAGTTAGTAAGATATTTTTATTCTTCGTTGAACGACAGTTCTGTGAGCTTCAAATATAACAGTAAGAGAAATGCCTCTGGAGTTCACAATAAGTAGTAAAGGTAGATCTACACTAGTTCATGATGGATATGAATTCTGGCTCAAGAAGAAGGCGCTAAACGGAAACATGAACTGGAGATGTACCAAGCATCAATCACTGAAGTGTCCGGTCGAATTGCTTGCAGAGTCAATGCCACAACATGAACTTCTATCCTACTTCGAGCATACGTACATACGTACATACGGGGCCGCAGACTGCGCGGTAGAGGGGATAACTACGCTTCAGCTTTATTCCCTCCAGATACTTGGAACAAATACCTGGACGTCATCGGCGGTGTTGCACGAACAAACAACTCTGTGGAGGGTTGGCATCACGCCCTTCAATCTCTCTTCTCCTGTCATCACCCAACGATGTGGACATTCCTTGATGGTCTACGTAAGGATTGTCAGCTACACAAGGCGTCTGTTCTACAATCATGCGCCGGCACAGAGAAACGTGCAAAGAAGAAATACGCTGAGTTAGCAACATTGTAGAGAGATATGAGTCAATGGATCGTCTTCTCTACCTCCGATCATTAGCTTACCTTTCATATTGATTAACAGCAATTACCTCGCGAACACTCAAGAACAATTTTCATATCATTTTGTTGAAGAACATTAAATTTACTAGCTTATATGAACTTTAACTAATGTTGTAGATGTTCAAATGACGTTGAAGTTAATAGCATGATTTGAATTTGAATTATTTTAATTTCAATTAATAAATTTCAATTAAATTTTTCGCTGACTTCATAATTTTTATAGTTAAGGATTTAGTTTAGGGATTAAGTGTCTGGGGATGAAGTGCTTAGGGATTAAAAGTCTAGGGGATGAAGTGTCGGGGATGAAGTGTCGGGGATGAAGTGTCTGGGGATTAAGTGACTGAGAACCTTTCTTTATAGTGTTATCTACTTCATTTATCTGTGTCTTTTACTTAATATGGTGGGGAATTTAGTCCCCAACAGGTGTAATGTTGATATTTACAACATCATTCTCATACCATATAAAATTACTAACGTAGTCTCAATGCACTCAGACTGCTGCAGCAGGTATACACCCAGCCTCCAGCCAGCAACTGTCCTTTGACTCACAGCAATACAGGCCCGGGCAGCAGATGTGAGAATGTTGGGAACATATCTATACACTCGGGAGAACTATTTGTAATTATTGCGAGCCACTGGACTTCGGGCTTGGGTCTAGCTAGAAGTGTGTTTGAGAATAGAACAGTGGCGGCCCGGGGCCGGTGCTGCGCGGAAGAACACGTGACGGTAAAGTGCTGCCGCCTGACACAGCAGAGACGTACCGCAGCCCACGTGCGTCACGGAGGACATACAGGAGCGTCACCTGGGGACAGTCACGTCAACTCGTAGATAGGAGTTTTGTCAGGAGAGCAACGACTAACACCTGAACCGGCGGTAGAACCTTTAGTCTAGGTGAGATACTCTGCTGATCCCAGTAGTCCTTGCTACAATTGGAAAAAAAAGGTCACACTACTTTTTCTTTCACACACTCTTCATTTGACGCTACAGTTGAAATGAGGGGGGAAGGAATGAAGACGAATAAAATCTTCATTAGTTCTTTTGTTCAGAAAATTATTATTTATCTGCCATGTTGCTATTGCATCAGCTAGTACATGATAGTTATAGTCTGCCATTAAATGCAAACATAGATTATAAAATACACAGCCATAAGATGACGAACACAAACAGGAAAGCTTAAGTGATGAACAGAATGTAGAAAGAATTAATTGTTGGTCCCCCGCCATCAGCGCTGACATGACTCTGGCGCTAACCCATATTCTTGCAACAACACTACACCTATCATGAGAAAAGTGTTGAGGATGATAATGATAATAATATTGTTGATACATAGTACTTTTCCCCCACCATTAAAGGGGGGATCAAAGCGCTTTACTAAAAATAGAAACATACAAACATAATAAAAACAGCAGAAATAGTTGTTATATAACCACTGTAGATATGTTTTTGTGCCATCTGAGGCGGCAACGTCGGCTCCATTGCTGTTTTTATTCAGATGTTTTAGTGGAACAAAACCCTAGGCACGACGACTGTAGATGAATCTTGTGCGAACTTTAACTGCATACAAATCTAGAAACAGTTTGTTTTTCAGTTTCTATATTTTAACTTTGCAACCAGCCAAGGATGGATTGGAGATGTTGATATTCTAGTGTATGATCCAAGGGAAAATAATAGCTTTTTACAACATCGACGCTCACTACTGGATTCGTCAAGATATTTCTGTCAACTTTACTGCGAACAAATCCTGCTGCGACAGGACATCACAGCTTGTTCAATTATTGCAGAAAAAGAATCAGAACTTAAAATGAACACATCTAATTCACATATCTACAGTAGGGCAAGATGGTGCAGACGTTACAGTTCAAAGAAAATGCACCAACAAACAAATAATAAAATTTAAAAAATACAAGTTATGAAGACACATAAAGCAATCGAGAAACATAGGCGATGATTCACAGATCCATGGATCCCCATCACACACAAAATCTGGCGCAGTGGGCGGGCAAGACTAAATGTGATGAAGAGCTGTTCCCCCCACACACTCCCACACACACACCCACACACACCTTCTAGCCAGTTAGGCCAAGGGACATCACTCTCTCATAACGATTACAGTAGTTGATATACTTTAGTATCAAACAACATTGAGTCTGGTCTAAGATCACATTTCTGCAATGGCGAATAATTAAGATTGAACAAACATAAACTTTGTGTCATGCCTCGAAGAAAACAGTTCCACTCGTAAAATAAATTATAACGCGAAAGACAGACAGAACCATACACACATTAAACAGTTACTGCAAACGCATGTGAGTACGTGTGTGTGTGTGTACGCGCGCCCACGCATTTCTAACAACTGTTCTTGCGCGCACCGGTGTCTTGTAATAAACCACAGGCCGTGACGTGCACGTGACGTACAGAGATTCTTACCCTCGTCTTTCCGTGTTATAACAGTGTTGTTGTGACAAAGGTCGTTGACGGAAGACATGATGTCGCTTCATTTAGCCATGTAATAGTTGCGGTGGTCGACCAGGACAGTCTTGGACATTCTTCCTAATCTTTACAGTCACACAAGTTTGTTCTAACGCAATGTAGTACTTAGGAAATTGTTTTTACTTTCTATATATATATATGTACAGGATTAAAAATTATTTGGTCGAAGAAATGTTTAGTTACATACCCGATCTTGGATCACACCAGAAAGACCACTCGATGTGTGTCAAGTGTCTTTTCTTCCCTCGAGATAGAGAGACGGTACGTCATTGGTTCGCCGAGACGTGACGTAGTCTAGTTTTTTTCATAAACTGTCGGATGTTGTTAAACCGGTTAATCTACACTCACAGCCAATATTTAGCCAGACCTTTTTTAAAAGTATTTTTCTTCTTATCCGCCTGACTATGACTTTCGTTCAACGCAACATGGTGACGAATGCACAACTTCGGGAGGAAAACGCCCTCTTTTTAAATCTGACTCACATTGACCGAAACCTTCCGCCATGTTGAGGTCGAAGGTTATCGTCGGCTGTAGTCTTCTTGGTATTATACAGATATTTCCCAGACAGACCGCCACCAACCTCCCCTCATGTATTATCATCTATGGCTTTTAACAGTTTGTTACTCACATGTTCACTGTTTCACAAACATTGACAGGGCCTGGGACGAACACAACAACATCAAAGATATGTTTAAAGGTATAACTGCACACGTTACATCTATCAAATATGTGGTATATGACAGCACCATGCTGCCACTGTGAAGTACAGACTTATTACAAACACTGGGGATACGTTACCATCTATGACCCTAACCCTTCCATCTTCTGACCGGAAACTGTTAACATCGACAATGAAAGAGATCAGGGAGTAAGACAGGTTAATGCGCGAACCAACTTGTAGTACACAGGCGGGGGTTTTCCCCAGCAATCGGAGGAGGACAGTTTAGCATCTTTTCACATCACTCTTGACGACAAGCTGAAATACGCTGCAGTTAGTATGCATGGTATATTCAGTATTATGTTCTAGTAAAATCTTTTTGATATGTTTCCGTAATTTTCACTTTTTTTGGCAAATAGTATGTGATGTTAAAAACACGAAAACTGATGATGATCATAAGGATTAAATCACACTATTCAGTAATGTTTGTATATCAATTTGTCGACAAAAAACCTACACCAGTTGCTGGAGGGAGAGTCAAGTCCACAGGTAACTCCACACAGTGTCAGTGCCACAGTTGCTCACCTGCACATCCTCTAAATTCAAACATCAACAACAAGAACACATTTACACAAGCACAAACATGACCAGCATGTAAGTAAATGCACTGTGTGATCAGTTTTGCTTGTGTAACTTTAACAGCAGAGTAACGTATGTAACACTACTGTATAGGACTGTGAGACGATCATGTCACTGTATCTACTACCATTGTGTAGATGTTTACCAGCCTGACACTGTGTCTGTCCTTCTTTCCCTCTGTCATGTCA
Organism: Pomacea maculata; assembly: GCA_004794325.1. Classification (NCBI taxonomy): domain Eukaryota; kingdom Metazoa; phylum Mollusca; class Gastropoda; order Architaenioglossa; family Ampullariidae; genus Pomacea; species Pomacea maculata. The sequence continues at coordinate 18,599 of SRHC01003008.1, forward strand.
ACACGTGGACACAGTGTTGAGTGAATGTACGTATTAGGATAACAAACCAAAGGAAAAAGCGACTCACCCAAAGTGTCAGGCTTAACAGCTTCCTGATGTTCTATGGTCTTAGGGGTTTTTAACCCTGTGTCAGCAGCTAAGTAATGTGGCAGACTGTCACTGTGCCTGCTCACTGACAGTGTGTTCTGTCATGCAGGCAGTGCCATCACGAATCATCGTCACTGACTCCTCTGTCCCTAACCCTGTACACAACATCTGACGGTGTGCGCAGTTACCATCGGGTGGGGAGAGGGTAGCAACAGGTCAATTATTGTAAACACGAGGTAGGTGTGACGACGATTGAGTTTTACAGACTCGGAGTTAAACAAACTGTCGCATACCTCACACGGCCACGGGGTGCGGCTCCTTTCAAACTGTGAAGACTCCCTTATTAACAGACCTTCAGGGCTTCTGCTTTCGCAAAAAAAATGCCTACAGTACAACAAGGATGGAGTTGATGCAGGAAAGTCTTCAATGCCATCTCACAGTGTGAAACAGGCTGAGTGGTCGGAGCTGAGGAAGGTAACGAGTTCCATCGTCTTGACTGCGCATAAGAGACAGACTGATCGGCAAATCGTTTGGTAACGAATTTCGTTTGGTGTAAAATACTATGATGTGTGGAGGAAAGATGTTTTATGTGTATATATATGTGTATATAAATAGAATAAAAAATTCTATTTCGGGAAGTCAATGGCCCACATAACATCACAGATGTTTGTTACATGCACATCAACATTATGTGGTTGTACAAACACCTCGACCTTCTTCGCTGCAAAACTCCACTTGTCGTCCTTAGTTATAAGGATCTTAAGCCTTGTGTTGTGTAAATAAATGCGTGTGTGCGTGTGTGTGTGTGAAGGATCGCATATTTAGGGCAGAGTGTACCTGACAGTTTTGAACCCCTCCTATCCGTTGACAGCCCGCTGTACAGCTTAGTGGACCTAAGAATCCACAAAAGACTGTTTGTCTAGTAAAGTGTATTTTCTCACCTGCGTCGTGTAACTCCTGGTCATCATGTGTCGTCTTCTGTGTTACGACCACGGACAACAGAAATCTCTTTTTCCTACTGATACACACTCACCTCATACACACCACGACGAAACACGTACAACCTTAAGGGACATGGTTATCACTCCTGACCATTTTAAGAAGCGAGGATTGTCCCCCATGGCTGTATGACAGGACTGAAGGATGGTGAGAATAACTTATGGAAGAGCGCATGGCTCAACGAAATGTTCGCTGCAACCCTGTAGATGCGGAGAACAGAGTCGTCCAAAATACCTTCGTGCCACCTTCACTTTGTCTTGGAAAAGGTTTTCCTCTTCATTTTCTATCAGATCTTCTAATTCGAGCTTTTCAATTCTGTCCTTTAACTCTAATTTTCTTCTTTCTAGCGCTAATCTTTGGCCTCCTACATTGATACATATATCACACTGGTAGACTGACACATTGATACAGATATCACACTGGTAGACTGACACACGCACGGATGTGCTGACACATTAACACACACACGTCTGTAACAGACAAACTTGTTGACACTTGTTGTTGTGTAAACAGAGACACGGACCTCGTGATGTAAAAATATGTAATGACGTCATGTCTATGACATCATAAGGTGATGACGTGGGGATAGACTGAGAGTAGAAGAGGACAAACACTAAAAGACAACTGTTGACGTAAGAGATTGACACACGACTGCAGCAGGTGACAGGTGTGTCAGTGTCAGTCACTTTTAAGCGGCATGTCGTCACGAGCGACAATCACAAGTTGTGACGTACAGCGTGACATGAGGTCAAGTCGGACAGTGGTAATGTAGTGTGGAAACAACTTAGATCGAACTGAATCATAACCAGGGTCCTCCACACACACGACGACTTTTCTCTCCAGACCACGAATACGATGTCCATCCGCCACCCACACCACGTCACTGCGGGCCGTGGCCACGTCCTCGATGTCATCATCCTCCATCACCCGCACTGGGATACCCGCTTCTTGCAGTCCTCTCACCACACCCGACTGAGCACTAACGTAATCCCAGTACAACACCAGCACGTCTCTCCACTGTAGACAGGGTGTTGTGCCGCCGCTGGTGGAGGTCAATGTTGTAGATGTTGTGCTGTTCTCTGTCAACATGGATATAAACAATAGCATCGTGACGTCATCACGTAAACTGACAGATACTCGTCACTAACACACTTATTTACAAGACTGTTTCTCACCGTTTATTATTTATCACACAGGTAAGTGTTTAACTGTAAACAAAAGTACACTACACAATACCCACACCTACCTGTAACACCAACACGGAGACTGTGTAGGAAGCTGGCCACCTCACGACCGCACGTCACACAGTCACCTGGCCTACGACTTGAGTGACCCTGACCTACATGACACAGTCGTTTGACTGGCGGGCCGTCTGTGTGGTCGGGCACACCTCGTTCACTGTACGGGAGGACATGGTGTCTAGTGATCATTTCGTCCTGCTCGACTTCCCTGACGACGGCCGGTGGAGAGCGGAGGGGTCTGGTTAAATATTCCACTTGCCAGTCGGCGGGTATCCATGTATCCATGGAGACAACTTGCCGCCCAAAAGTGGAGACGAGAAACTTGTGTCAACAGCTTGTAACACAAAGTTTGAAAGTTCTGGATTTTGTAGCCAAGACTGTAACATAGGAAGTTGCTACACGCGTTACACTGTGTACTCTTATTAATGTGATTACACTTGTGTATCATGTGTAGTATTGTTACCAATGATGTCATCAAGTAAGTGATGTCACAATAGTGACACGTGTTGCCACACAATCTGTGTAACAGTCGATGCTTCAATACAAATCTATGTTGACAACACAACACCTCCATCAGGTGTCACAACTGTTGAGGAAACATCACCTGTTAAGCACCAAATAGTTTTAATCCAGTAAATACAGACAGCATCTACCTGTGGGTTCCCAGTCACTTAATCCCCGACACTTAACCCCCTAGACTTTTAATCCCTAAGCACTTAAGCGCCAGACACTTAATCCCTAAACTAAATCCCTAACTATAAAAATTATGAAGTCAGCAAAAATTTAATTGAAATTCAAATAATTCAAATCATACTATTAACTTCAACGTCAATTGAACATCTACAACATTAGCCAATCTAGTAATGGTCTGTCACCGACAACTAGAAAGCGACTATTGTTGCTTGTCCCCATGGAGTCGTATAATAGAAACTCCTTGTATAATGCTGGTACTTCAAACATTGCATCAGCAGGAAGAGGTGGCAAAGCTCCGCCAACATCTTTATTTCTGAGTCTCTCACGATGTCGGTTAAGAGTCCTGTTTATAGTACTTTTACCAGGAAGAGCCATGAGAACAGATGGAGGTAAGTTGACACTTACTGCAGCTTGACAAGCCCCCGCCGTTGTTGTTGATTCAGTCATCTTCTCCTTCATTTCCCCACTGCATTCTTTGCCATCGCCTTCTCTTTGTTGCATTCATGATTGTGAGCAGATAACTGCTTGATGATTTCATTTTCAGCTGTCACTAATGTTACCGGACACTTGAGTGATTGTTGCTTGGTACATCTCCAGTTCATGTTTCCGTTTAGCGCCTTCTTCTTGAGCCAGAATTCATGTCCATCATGAACTAGTATACATCTACCTTTACCACTTTTTATGAACTCCAGACGCATTTCTCTTACGGTTATATTTCAAGTTTACAGAACTGTCGTTCAACGAAGAATAAAAATATCTTACTAACTCAACACTTTTATAGAGGCATTAAACAATGCTTTATAGAAGAATCAGTGATTAGAAATCACACATCACACATCACACATTGCTCTATACAGTGTGGGGATGACGTATTCTAATTCACTGCTTTGACAGAAGCATTACATAATGCTTTATAAAGGATTAAGTGTCTGGGGATGAAGTGTCGGGGATTAAGTGCTTGGGGATTAAAAGTGTCGGGGATGAAGTGTCGGGGATGAAGTGTCTGGGGATTAAGTGACGACACCGACTGTGGGGTTTGTACTTATCTTTATGTAGCTGCTAACACAAGTAACCTACACTGTGCAGCTACTTTTACTAACTTTGCTTTTTACTAACTGTGAACTGGTGTGTGGACTTTAAATTCTTCAATGAAAAGTAACCTGCCGTGTGCTTTCAATCAAGCTACTGTACCTGGAGCAGCTTTGTTGTTATCCGCTAACTCTTATCTTTTGTAGATTTTAGCTTTTACTCACCTGCGTGGTGAAGCTGTGGATCGGATTCCAATGGGTACCAAATTCCTGTGTTATTCTTAATTTTCTTTACAACGAATTCAAGACTTATTGGAGGACCGGGATGAAGTTTCTTTAACTGTTTGCTAACTGAAAGAGAATATATTTCTTTTAAATCTAGATATCAATATGTAATGCATTTGTCGAAACTCAGGTGCTCACGTGCTTATATTTTTAATTTCTGCTACTTAGGCGACCGTGACCCCTAGGGCTTTGTGTAGTGTATGTGTGTGATAATATTCGTACTGGCCCGAGAAATTATGTCTTTGTTTGAACAGCCTAAAGGCAATTGTTTGTGATTTGTGGTAAGAACGAACAAGGGACTGTGCGCATGACCAGAAGACGTTAATCTGCCTTCCGGAATAAGCGAAGCAGACGGTCCTTTTTGCGGGAAGAATTAGCTTATAGATAGTATGGAGCCAACCCCATCAAAACGCCAGAGACGAGCAAACTGGTCCAGCAGGGAAGTGTGGACTTTATTAGAGGAGGTTTGTAGTTTTATTATTGTAGTTGTATCATTGTAGTATTATATAGCTTAATCAGACATGTGATCGAGTGAATTTTTAATAATTTCCTTTTTAAAATATTTGATACAAACTTAATAATTGTGTTGCAGTAGTACCTATTATTTTCTTTTTTCCTATGTCATATATGATATTGTTAGTATTTTAGAGTTAGTTGCAAATTCATCTTGAAGGTATGAAGGGGTAATGTCACGATCTTTGCCTTTCTGTATGTGTTGGTGAGTAGGTGGCTCGATGAGGTGTGTAAATGAAATGTAATGTTCACATTCATTTTCAATATGTAAATGTCTTCTGCATTAGGTGAGACATGAAAAATGTACACTCATGTGTGGGCTATCCAATGACATCACTAACGCCAAAAAAAAAGGCTATATGGGCCACCGTCGCCCAAAAAGTTACAGCAGTGGGTGGTGTTGAAGTCCGGACGGCCCAAAATGTTAGGGAGAAATGGGGTGCACTAAAATCAGAGTCACAGCGCCGCCGGGACAACCAGAGAGCAACTGGTGGCGGTGCTGTGAAGAGTGGGGAGTATGACTCCATCATTTATGACATTTTGGGGGAGGACACAGCCCTCACTACTGGCGTTGATGGTAAGCTTGTAGTTTTGTATTTTCAACAAATGTCAATCAGCAAAACATGTTTATTTATTCAGTTGACCCTAGAGGGCATAGTCAACATTTAATTCATTTATCTTTGTTACTTTAACTTTGTTTTAAAATAATATTTCATCTTAAATATTTAATCTTTTATTTTTTCAGTTGAAGACACCGACCTCATTGTTCGTACGGCATCTGCAGTGAACCCAGGTATGGTTTAATAAGCATTAACAACCGAGACTGAACTATGAGTGTATTGCAAATTATTGAGTGAAAATGCCTTACTGTACATGTAGAACATTTACTGTAGGTTTCCTGATTTTCCAATATGTAGCCATACATTGTGGTTTGGCATAAAGAGCCTGAATGCCATTTTATTCCGTAAGTAAGATAATGAGCTCACTTTGATACCAAAAGATCTTTTATATTTGTAGATATCTCTTTTCAGTTCATTAATATTCTGTCACCCCATTTTTCTGAAGTATGTCAAGTATAAAAAGAGTTAAAAAATGTAACTCGAAAATGTTTTAAGGGTATTCAAAAGTGCAGTGGAAGTTTCCTTAGGGTATGAATTTCTGAAGTATGTAACTCCTCTTTTTCTGCAGCTTTGCCTTCAGTGTCAGCTAATGGTGCATGCAGTTCGAATCAATTTTCATCAGAAGGTCAATATGCTTTTGCCTTTAAATTTTGAAGGAGGGGAAGATGACTAGGGAAGGTGCTGTATGGAAACATGTCATTCGACCGAAAAGAAAAGGATTTATCAATCACTGGAATCATCTGAGAGTGAATTTAATGTCTAAATGTTATTAAATCTAGTGTTAGTGTACAGTTAGTATACAGTTGTCATACAGCTGGCTTAATTAGAAACATTTTGCTGTGCCTGTCTTTACATTAATAGTCCATTCAGTGAATTTATCGTAAGAACAATATTTATGCAGTCTAGTGTAAAGACATTTCTTTTTGTAAAAGTCTTATATCATCTGATTTCTTGTTTCAGATATATCACCACCATTGACACCTTTGGATGTGGTTATCTCAGTAGACGTGTCGAAACCAAAAGGTGTGTAAAAATTTTGCACAGAAATAAAATTGTGCTTGTATTCTTAAACCTGTAAAATTAAATACCAAAACAAAGATACATACATCATGATTACTGCACATGACTGTCTGGGAGGAATAGTACTATATTGTTACCATATGAGATATTTTATGCTTTTGGGTTGATGACACTTTGAAAAAATAATTTTGTCCTTCTCAGGAGATTAATAAGATTAATACCCATGTCATGTTCCTATTATACCTGTCTTGCACACTTTGTCATTACTGTATACATGAAACAATATGGATGTTTGTTACAGACATGCCGTCAGTTACACATGTTCCTGCTGGTCGGTCAGAGGAAATGCAACCACCAAGTAAATGTTTGTTCTTATTAACTTTATGAAATAGTTATAACTAAGAAACCTACATTTCGTATAAAATCAGTTTGTGACAATACTGACAGCAAGAGTACAATTTGTCCACACATTTGTAGGTGATGCTTGAATGAAAAATAACAATCTCATCCTTACTCACATTTAGGCCTGTCAAATGTCTCCCTGTTGTTATAGATATCTACATAATAATGTATTTTATGTGTCTACAGGTAAAAATAGGCAAGGATTAAAGAAGACCGCTTCGCAATCTCTAAAAGCTGAGTACTTCCGCTCACATATTCACCGAAACAATTTTGCAGTTGAGAAATACAAATCTGACATTGAGCTCAACAATATAAGAATTGAAGTGTTAAAGAAGCAACTGCAATAAGACAGTCGAGCAGCCCACAACAGACCAAGTTGTGTCACATTTGTATAAGAAAAGTTTGTGAAATTTATTAAAAGTGCATTAATTGTCTGCAGTTCTCTGTGTTGTATCTTAAAAATTATGTATAATCTAAGAATGCATGTTTGCACCCCTTGTCTTAACCATGTATTTTAACTTGTACTGGTTTTTCTTGCGGTTTTTGTTTGTTTTTTTTTTTTGGGGGGGTGGGTGGGTGGGTGGATGGTCTCGGTACACATTCCAAGTCTAAATGCTTGTATGCATGCATAATCTTGCATACACCTATGTCAGTGCCACCATTGAAACATGCATCCACAGACACCAACAGTACATATACTGCTGATAGAGACTAAGGTGATGCACTGAAGATTAGTCATGATGTGTTAAAGCAACAACTAAATCCTCAGTATAAAACGGTTAAAAAAAGTATTATTTTCCTCAGGATACGTTACAAAATTTTCTCTCTGCAATTTGGACTGATACAATACATACTTTGTGCCTACAACTGAGACTTTGTCTGATGCTGAGGTATTTATTCTTCACAATGACTTCATTATAGACCTCACACACTTTTGAGTACAACTGCACCTTCCAGATATTCTAAATAAGATTAGCAACTTTCTAAAAAGATTTATATAAATGAAAATCTATTGAATTTGATAAAAATGAAATATAAACTTGTTACGTCTACACTATGAACTGTATAGAAAGCATAAAATTAACATATTCAAAGTGAATGATAAACTGGTTTCTAGCAGCTTGACCTGGTGCAACACAAACATTGGGCCTACATCTAAATTGTGACTATCTTTGGTGTTGATGTACTCACACACTTTTCAGTACAACTGCACCTTCCAGATATTCTAAATAAGATTAGCAACTTTCTAAAAAGATTTATATAAATGAAAATCTATTGAATTTGATAAAAAATGAAATATAAACTTGTTACGTCTACATAGTTCTGACACTATGAACTGTACAGAAAGCATAAAATGGGCCTACATCTAGATTGTGACTATCTTTGGTGTTGATGTACTAAGTTTGTTATAAAAAAATTTTCTTCAAAATGATTTCATAATGTAAACCTTACATGATTTAAAAAGAGCCATTCAAGAGGAACTGCACCTCTCATCTACTATAATAAAGAAGTATACGCTGCTTTCTAAAGATTAGTATGAATGATTAGCTATTAAGTGTCATGAGACTGAAAATTTAACTGTTTCTACAGTCATAGTTCTGGTACTACAAACTGTACAGACAAATATACATTTACAACAGACATGTTTTAAAAAAATATATTTATAAATTGGTTCCTAGCAGCTTGGCTTGCTTGTACACATGTGCATTGGGTCCACATCTAAACTGTGACCATGTCTAATGTTGATATACTAACTTTGTTATCAAAATAGTTTCAATGCTCTACAGAAAAGTATAAAATTATACTATGAGATATTTACAAGAAAAATCTATTTACTAATTGGTTCCTCACAGCCTGGCCTGCTGCAACACGCGCCCTTTCAGTGGGAGCATCACGCACTGGAACATTGTTATTATATTGATTTTCATCATACTCATCATTGTTTTGTGCATCATCATTATCATCATGATCATCATCGTCGTTGTCATCGTCTGGCTCTCCCAAATTGAGAGATCAGGCTCTGTTGGATAGCATGAAGCAAACCACAATAATTTCGCAGGCCCGATCTGGTTCTACCCGCAGACCTCGAAGACAATTCCATCTCTTCTTAGCTATGCCTGAAATACAAACATCACGTACAAATTTAATCTGCTAGAATGTAATGCCATATCAAAATACAATAACTGCGCTTACAAGGATTTACATGTACTACTAGCTAAACATATGACTGGCATTGTCCTTATTCACAAACAGCATGTATCTTACATATTAACAGGTTTCAATCAAACCAATGTTATTTCCATATAAAACTATTCAGTGTTGTAATGTGAATACACAAAGTAAAAATTTTTGTTTCATGTTTACTGACTGAAAAATATGGATAATCAATGTGACCAACACATACACTTGGTGCCAACATGAATGTAAACTCCACATACCAATTGCTCTTTCCACTGTAGAGCGTGTACATTTATGTGCTGCATTGTACTTTACTTCGGGCAAAGTTGCAGGATGATGAAATGGTGTCATCAATCATTCTCGGATCATGTAGCCACTGTCTCCCAGCATGACCCCATCCAGTAGTCTACCGTTGCCTTCAAACATTGTAAACACCCTAGACTGGCGAAGGATGCGAGCATCATGAACACGTCCTGGCCACTTTGCCAGCACACCGATAAACATAAGATCTGCATCGCAGATAGCCTGTTCAAATATATATAGCATGATCATTGTTAAGTTTTGAGTATATGGATTATCAATGCATCAACACATGATATGTTGTTGAACAAACAAAAAAATTCTTTGAAATGAGGTCCCAGAAATATAAAGCAAATGACGCTTATTAACAGTGAGGATAAGAAAGTTTGGGTTAATGTTATGAAAGTGTGTTTAAGTCCTAACATCATGGGATTGTATTGTAGCAGTTTATTTTCGGCTTCCATGCAAATGTTTAACATATATTAAAGTGATTAACAATTATGTGCATAATTGTCCAAAAGAGAAAATCTTGGTCTAGTGGAAAAATATAAAAGGTAGTATTTTTATAGTGATTTTGGCATCGGAGAAGAGCATCATGCAAACAATTTATGGCACTTCCAACGGTTTGGTCATATGAAATAATAAAAAGTAATAATCTGCTATTGGTTACAAAGTATTACCTGAACATTCAGTGAATGAACATTTTTTCGATTTACAAATTCGTGCTCGTTGTTTCTGGGCGCTTGAATGCGGATGTGTGTTCCGTCTATGCATCCAAAAACATTCGGGAATCCACCGCTTGCATAGAATTTTCCTTTTTGACGATCCGCCTCTCGCTGGTCGGGAAGGCCGATCCATCGAGGAGCATGTGGCAGCAGCGCTTTTGTCACTCTCCTCACGATGCGACATGCTGTCGATTCGGAAATTCCGACTAAATCGCCGCACACACTTAGAAACGAACCTGTCGCATAAAAGCGAAGTGCGACGCATACTTGTATGCTGGGGAGAACGTTGCTCCCTCGATTGGACATTTCTAATTCCCCTCCTATCTCATCCACAATAGACATTATATCAATGCGACGAAATCGAAATTTCCTGTATAAGTCCACATCATCATACACATCTAACGGGTTGCTCCGGTCCCTAAATATTCTATTTCGACGAAGATTTCGCCTGCGTATCAAGCGCACATCTATTATACCCGCCATTTTTCTGCGCCTAATAGCCGCGTAAAGGCGGGTCCCCCCTGACCATAACTTACCCCGCGATAAGGCCGACTTATTCGCTAATAATTTCGACGTGGGAGCCACTTTTTGCGCTTAAGGGCTGGTAAGCTAGTTATTCGCTGGTAAGGCGGAACATGAAATCCACCCCAGGAACTTAAAGTGACTCCTGGTAAGGGATACGCCAAGAAGATCATCAAGAATCACATGATCTAAAAGCCTTGAACATTTAGCTGATCCTCATGGTGATGGAGATGTAAAGAAGTTCAAGAGTATTATTAGAGTCCTAGTGCTTTAAATAATGTAAACATTCAACTCATCGTCATAGTGAGGGAGACCTAAAGACTTTCAAGATTATCAATGGTCACGTGATCTAAATGCTGTGAACATTTAAGTCACCCTCATGCCGCAGTCAGCAACTGCTGACACAAAGAAGAAACAAAGTTGTTAAGATGAGAATGCAGCTTTACGTATGTAGAAACTTATTACAAAACAACCACTATAATATAATTTGCGACTATAAGACATCTGACGCTTAGCTTCTGTTGTGATTGGATGAACATTTAAAATTTGCTTTCAACGTTTCATTGCTTGGTCATTCGAGACACCGGACGTCAACCATTTAGTTTGTCATCTACAATCCACACAGTTACACAATTAATTGTCAGTCTCGTGACACTTTAATAAGTACACCATATGTTGCGTGCCTTACTCTTTAGGGATAACCTTTTTTTTATTTTTGTTTGTTTTAGTAGGCGTTGTTTAGTGGTCCGTCTACCTGGCAGCGGTTGGAGAACTTGGAGTAATTTTGAGAGACTGGGTGAGCTAGGGGAAGAGCACCATTGGAGGATATCAAACATGTTTCTTTTCTTTTGACGAGTGTTATGATGTAAGCCTTTCGTTTGCGTTGTCTACAAGTGTATACCCTTTTGTTCACTATGGATCGGTTGGGCTTGTTGCTCGTCACAGGTGATCGAGTGAACGTTGTGTGTGTTGAGTGCGAGCGTTCTTGTGAGTAAGCCTAAAAGCAGCAGCAAGCGACACGACATCAGAGCACCCAACACTTGGTTGTAAGTATACAATAAGGAGTCTTATATTTGTGTAAAAGTGATTTTGTTTGGAACAAGTGATCTTTGTTTACTTTTTAAACGATGTGTCGATGACTTTGGAAAGAATAGTACTAACCTTTTCGGCAAAAAAGTGGCGACCATTAATTTGATGTGCCAAGAGTGGCTCAACAAAGAATATTTTACTAAGAGTGTTTTTCTTGGTAGTCTTCACTTGGAATGGGTGAAAATTTGCACAAAGTGGTTTAAACGCACAAAACATTGACAAGACATCCCAGCCTCATCTTCATCATTATATCTGGCAACACAATATTTTTTTCCCTGCAGGTGGTAAAACTTTTTGCAACAAGGACCACTGCTGTTTGTCAAAGCTAGCAGCAGCTTCTGGCTACATAACTTCCATTCCACGAGGTATGCTATAGACAACAATTTTGCACTGTGTGTTCTGTGTGTCCTCGTATCTGTGTGTGTGGTATGATATCTATGAATAGGACTATATGTGACCCTCCACGACGAAATGAGTCTTAAGTCGGAAATTTGAGATTTTTCAAATGACATATTTTTAAAAAGTAGAAGTTCTGAACTTTTTTTTGATACAAAAGTTGTTCTTCTAGTCCTAACACTGAGTGAGTTATAAACGTTTGAAGTGTGAAAGTACGGTGGCGGCCATTTTGAGAAAAGCCGGTTCAAAGGTTAGCGTCAAGATGGCCGACCGGGTCTGTTTCTCCTAAACTTTTGCTGACAAATCTTTTGATCGGTTAATATTTGGATTGTTCTTTAAAGAAGTTAAATATAGAGACTCTGGGCTTTCTGGCAAGGTAACACACGATGGGTTATGGCAGGGAAACAGTAGAGAAACAGCGTTTGAATTTCGTTTTTGTTCTGCAGAAATCGGTACGGATCGCAGTAGGGGACCTCGATTAAAACGTATTTAAAGTCAATTTCTAACTTTTATTTTAACATAGCAGTGTATTTTCCTGATAGTTTAATAACAAAGGAATACATTTTTAAAGAAAAGTCAAAATGCACAAAATTAATCCCTGTCACCTTTCGGGGCCTCAAGCACAAAACTGTTTCACGCGACTTAAGACTCAGTTCGTCTTGGAGGGTCACATTTTGTTAGTGTAGAACTTCTGCTCCCTGTAGGAGCAGAGAAAGTGCTGTTACATTGGTTACCAAAAGGAGGAATGGGTAACTAAGGTAACAGGTTAACTGTTGAGGTGGCGTTGCGTCGGCGACACAGGGGTCACCCTTTGGTACAAGGCAAGAATGTCTCACCCCCATTTATCTCCACTGCGATCAGTGGGTCAGAGAACTAAAAGCCACTTACATGGTGTCCATCTCGTCAATTAATTGAATGGTCATTATACGTATCGACCGTCGTCTCAGACAACAATGTTGCCTACTCTCGTGTCCCATGTAAATGACAAGGATCTAACTAAGGCTAAATTGTTTTGTTTTCTCCAGTGCATGAACATTTGTAAACAAGCAAATGAAAACAAACATATTGCCAATGTTGTCAGGTGTCTGAAGAAATGGTTCGCTACACGTGATTGGTTTTCTAACCATCATGCAGAGAAGAACTCTCGTGAACTTAAGAAAGCTCCACTAAAAAGGACCTTAGAAAGGAAAGTCAGGCAAATTTAACCTTTTTTTTTTTGACGTCTTTTCTATCCTTAGTTAAACACACATACTCAATTACTCAAACACGCAAAAATAAACACACACACACACACACGTGCGCAAACAAAACGTATATAGAACAAGTTGACAACAAAGTGACCTTCGGAAGTATTGTTTTACATGTAGTAGTCTTTAAGTACAAGGGTCATATACGTTTATATAAAAATATACTTATAGCTGACTTAAAAAAATACTGTTGTATTTACATCCGGCAAATGGTCTTTTTTTATTAGTATAGAAAAGCACATAAATCAGTGTTCAAGCGTATTACACGAGTATCATTTAAAGTCAAGCTATTTTCCTGTTCCTACTTCAAGCATCCTGAGAAACACCAATTGTTCTCAGTTTTTGCTTATCGTTTGTAGCTAATTCTGTTCACAGAGTTCACTGCGTGAAATAATGCCATATACACAGCTACCGATTTACCACAGAATTTCATTGGTGTTATGAACCACTTCTGGTGTTTGACACTGAAAGAGACACTAATTATCAATACTTGATATGGAAATGCACTGTTCATGTTACACAATATACTTTCAATAGCTCTATAGCCCTAAAATTAATATACAATATTTTCTTGAATCTTTACACATCAGTAAATTTCATGCTTATTGTATAAAGTTATCAATCAATCTGCAATGAGTTTCATTCCATACATCCTGATTTCTCCACTGCGACTTTTATGTGATACTTGTCGTTGTGTCAAGTGAAAAGAAATGGTCCTCGTGTTGCCAAAAATAGAAATACCTTAGAGTCATTACAGTAAGCATACGCGATTCGTGATACACAGTGAGGGAAAAAAATTAACAAAGACCGTTCCTAATGTGAAAGAGATGAAATCAACAGTGAGGCTAATTACAATCCAGTTTCATTGAGTTAGTCAGGCGAGACAACAACAAGTTGTGATGTACACCGGGACATAGAGTAAAGTCGTACGTTGAGATCAACACCAGACAACACACAGACGATGACTTTTCTCTCCAGACCTTGAACAAGATGACCATCTGCCACCCACACCACGTCACTGCGGGCCGTGGCCATATCCTCGATGTCTTCATCCTCCATCACCCGCACTGGGATATCTTTTTGACTCATCCCTGTTACAATACCCGAGTCGGGTCTAACGCCACCCCAAACCAGTACCAGAACGTCTCTCCACTGCAGGTCTGGTGGTGCTCTGCCGGTGATGTTACCTGTTTACATTGAAAATGTAAGAACGTGAAATGTCACTAAAGACACATTTGATATTTGTATTATGTAAGGGAATGGTAACTGGCTACATTTAGAATTCTCTCTGTATTTTGTGCTCATACCTTACGACTCCTTTCTACTGTTGATCTGGGCTTATGATCGATTGTGTTGGTGACTTTCTTAACTCATCTTTCTTGGTCTTAATATGTGCCCATGCTTTGTTTGATACCCACAGTTTTTTCTGTTTTGTTTATTTCTGCCAAAAGGGCCTCTGTCAGTTTTTCTGTTGACATACTCTGCTCTGTGTCCCGTATTTATCAGGTGTATCTTGTGTGTGTGTGTGTGTCTTGCTTTTCTAATATTCATTGATCCCACTGCAAAGGAAGTAAAAATGCCCTTTCAATCCCCTATTATTATCTTCATTAGTATTATACGCAAGAAATTCGAATAGTCGAAAAATACAAACATATATTCCTAAAAGGACGCGGTTGTATTAAAACGCTGACCTCAAGGGCTAACATGCATATTTTTTTTTATTTGTACCAGAGCAAAATCAGAATATATACTAAATAATGTCCATTTTTACCCCGAGTTTTTACATCGAGTTGTTTTAAGACGCTGGCCACCTCATTACCGCACGTGATGCAGTCAACTGGACGGTGACCTGAGTGACCTGTACGTCTATGATACAGTTCTTTGACTGGCGGACCTTCTGTATGGTCGGGCACACCGCGCTCACTGTACGGTTGGACAACACGTCTAGTGAACATTGTATCCTTCTGAACTTCCCTGACGACGGTCGGAGGAGAGCGGAGGGGTCTGGTTAAGGGTTCTACCATCCAATCGGCAGGTGCCTGTCGAGCGAAACAACTTGCTGCCCAAAGTCGTAGTTGAGGTACTCGGTTCAGCAGTTCAGCACAGAAATCCTCAAAGTACCTGAAACACAATTACAGATGATGTATCCAGGCTTCAATTCCTCTGTCACTAATATGCTATTAAGCCTTAATTAAAACGGTCGCATTTTACTTAAATGTCATTCCGTCTTCTGAAAAAGGAAGAGAAGAGCAGTGCGGCGTGGTCACACTTACAAGTTCAAGCATGCTCGCAAGCAGCTCCTTACTAAAACGTTACGACAACAATGAATTGGGAAACAAACAGTCAGGATAACAGTAATATAAATAAATATTGGAGAAATTGTAATATTGATCGCACAGTTATACGGGTAACGACTTACCATGAATCGGGCCCCGCTTCATCAGCGATGACGTACAATTTGTCTCCTCTTGCCGCCTCCGACAACTCTTGCAAAGCCTTCTCTACATCTTTACCTCCACTAAAATCATAGTGGAGGAGGCGAAGCTGACCAGCTGGTTGACCTGCTGACCTTTGTGTGGACACGTAGGTGGCCAACAAATGATTCATCAAAAGGGATGAGGCACGACCCCCTAACCACGTACTCACAAGGTAGACGTCTTTGCCACATCGCAACCATTCTTCACCTTTCAATACCAGCACCACAGTTTTACCTGTACCGGGCGGTCCGGTGACAAAAAGTCTGGGAGGCGCCATGTGTAGCAGGTGAACCTGCTCCGGGAAGAGTGTGATTACAGCAGTATAGCACTCTCCTATAGCTGCCACAGCCTGACCCAGGGTCTTGATACTCACACGTGGAGGACATGTGCATGGCACACTCACTGATGTCGCCGGACCACAGAACCTAATAAAACAAATCACACGCAAAATAATTTGACACGTTCTGGTAAATCACATTACAACACAATAAGAAATACTAACGAAGCCTAATTATCTAATCAAAGCATGCACTGATGGAACAAGATAAAGTGTTGTTAAAACAGTCGAATATGTAAGTAGCCAGAATGAAGTCACTAAAACACTATCCGGCTCACGACACCATTTATTTGTAGGCAGACCGTTGGTTTTTCTCGCTAACACCGAGGCCCTATCGCCCAGTCAGTCCGGTCTTCTTTGGTATTTCAGGGAAGAAGACGGAAGTTCCAAGAAGAATATTTCGCTTTAATTCTAGCGCTCATTCCACCACCAGTTGGTGCAACTTACCTTGTCGAGGTGTGGTGGCTTGCGCGCCTTGTCTATCCACAGAGCGATGTCGGCGGGAGGCTTGTGCTCCTAGCAGGTCTAACCAAGCTGAATAGGTCTGTTAGGGGAGAGACCAGACTAAAGTGTTGCACCCTGGCCCTTCAGGAATCAAGAAAGGGACTAACACAGAAGCTCAACCAGTGTCAAGATCAACAAGAGAAGAAGATCTCAGAGCTGAACAATGGGAAGCCAACCGCCAAGTGAAGAGGTCTGTCAGAGAGGACAAGAGACGCTTCACCCATGAACTGACAGAGGAAGCAGAGACAGCAGCTATACAGGGAAACATGAAGCGACTATACGAATTAACACAAACTCCTTCTGGCAGAAACATAAACCCAAACAAGCCAGTGAAAGACAAAGACAGCAAGACTATAACAAACTATGCAGAACAATGAGACCGCTGGATGGAACACTTTGACGAGATCCTGAATCGACTTCGTCCATCATCTTTACCTGACATACAAACAGCAACTGAACAACTTTGTGTCAACACCAGCCCTACCACTGACAGAGATCATCAAAGCTAACAAAAGCATGAAAAGTGGCAAAAAAAGCAGGCCCGGAAGGCATATCCCCAGAAGCATTAAAGACAGATCCGGAAACAACAAAAACAATTTTACAGCCCCTTCTTCACAAGATCTGGGAACAAGAGTAAGTACCAACAGACTGGAAACTAGGCCACCTAGTCAAGTTACCGAAGAAAGGAGACCTCTCTTAGTTCAACAACTGGCGAGGGATCATGCTGCTTTCCATCCCCAGTAAAGTCCTATCAAGGATAATTCTAGAGAGACTGAAGAAGGCACCAGACAAGAGACTGAGACCAGAACAAGCAGGGTTTCGCCAGGATAGATCATGCACTGACCACATTGCCACCCTCCGTATCATCATTGAGCAGTCTATGGATGGCAGTCCTTCCTCTATATAACTTTTGTGGAATTCGAGAAGGTATTCGACAGTGTAGACAGGGACGTCATCTGGAGGCTGATGAACCACTATGGTATTCCATCTAAGCTCATAAACTTTATCCAAGGGTTGTGCGAAGACTCGTTCTGCCAAGTTATTCACAATGGCAAACTCACTAAACCTTTTGTAGTGAAGGCCGGGGTAAGACAGGGTTGCATATTATCACCAACAATCTTCCTGATGGTCATAGACTGGATTATGCGCAAGATAACCCAAGACAACACCGGTATCCAGTGGACCTTCACCAAACAGCTAGAGGACATGGACTTTGTAGATGACTTCGGTCTTCTATCTCATCGGCAACAACATGAACAAACCAAACTGAGTAAGGTAGCTGAGGAAACAGAGAAGACTGGCTTAAAAGTCAACAGAAAGAAGACCGAAATGATGAGAATCAACAAGCAGTAACTACCAATCCAACTTCAAGGAGAGAACATCTTAGAAACAGTCCGTTTCGTATATCTGGGGAGCATTGTCAACAAGGACTGTGGAGCGGATGATGACATCAAAAGCCGCATCAACAAGGCCAGGCATGCTTTCAACAGCCTAAGCCACATCTGGAACTCTCGAGCATTATCTTCCCTCAGTAAGACCCGCATCTTCAACACCAGTGTGAAGGCAGTCCTACTGTATGGTTCTAAAACCTGGAGAGTGACAAACACCATCAACAACAAGCTGCAGACCTTTACCAACCGATGCCTACTCCATATCCTGGGAATAAGATGGCCTAAAAAGAACTCTATCGGCTGCCTGTGGAAAAGAACCAACCAGAATGCCATTAGTCAAGACATCAAAAATCGCGAAAGGGAATGGATAGGACCCACCCTGCACAATCCAGCTGACACCATTGCAGGCAGACACTTGACTGGAACCCTCAGGGGAGGAGGAGAGTTGGGAGACCAAAGCAGACTTTGAAAAAAAACAGTAGAGAGCGAGGCAAAGGACGTCGGAACCACCTGTGCCCAACTGAAGGGTGCTACCTAAACCGGGTCCGATGGCGAGGTGTTGTTGCGGCCCTATGCTCCCCAAAGGAGCAGCAGGGAATAAACTAGCTGTCGTTCGTCGGGTGTGTCATCTAATGTACCTAGCATTTCGTTCTTTTTTTTTTTTCATCCGTTCAATACACATCCGCACTCAGCCGACCTTCAAATCCAAAAAAAAAAGACCCTGCTTTAACCCAGACAAAAGTGTCTTTTATGCGGTGATTCGTTCATCCATCATGCGTTTCTGTGCTGTGTCACAACTAACGGTCAACGCAAATCTCTCTCACTCTAGTGATACACGTTTACCTCATTCACAAGACGAGGACATACGTACGACTCGCTAACATTCGTTCCGACTGACACGATCCCTCATGTAAATAATTTCAAAGACAGATTTATTTACATTATTTACACTTGCAACTACTATTTCTATTTCTAACTACCTAGCCTACTAAAATCTAGCACCTGACTCCCTGGGGTGGGGGAAAAGGGGGTTTAGTGACGTGAGCCTCGTTCCAGCGGACCAAAAACCTTGCAGCAAATTGGTACTTCTCTCGTACTCACGGTGGACAGAACTAAAGTCGCCTCTTGGCATTCAAGCCCTTGGAGAGGAGATGCAGGGAAGGGTAAACACCAAGAAACCTAGTTACTTTGCGATAATAAGATTTACTCTGTCTTCTAATCAGGACCAGTCACCTTTCGGAAAGCAGGTGCAAGCACTGAATGTTGCCTGCTATACATATTAAAATATTTAGGGACTACGTCACCCGCTGCGTGGTTGTATCTGTTTTGTCGAGGCGCTGCTCGCGCGACCAGTGGAGAGGTTGAAAGGGTCGCGGGGAGATAACAAAGCACTGTGAGAGCTACACCCGGCCTAAACAAGTGCTCCCGCTACAGGTATATTGCTGTGAAGAAATGAACCTCGAACACTGTACTACGTCACATTGGTACACCATTTACAACATTACCAGCCGTCAACACCAATCACAGCGACAGTTCGGGTTACTCGCATGTTGAAAGTCTGCATTTTTCATGCTAAGGTAGCAGTTTGTCAGAACCATGAGAAATACAGACTGTCAGGGTCCGAATAATCCGAGCTGTCGCTCATTCTCTCTCTCGGACTGGTGTTGACGACTGGGAACGTTGTGAATGGTGCACTACCGTGACGTAGTACACTGTTAAGGTGCTCGTTGATCGCAGGTGTGAATTGTAGCGGATAGTTAATTAACGCATTGGTTTTGGAGGCTGAAATTTTCAGGATAGGTTTATATCGCCTATATCGTCGGATATCTGACAACAACGGAAACCGTTCAGGTTGGTCTTTAAACCTGTCACTGCTCTCACATACCAATGTATCTTTATGAATCTCTGCGGTGCTCCCGAAATCTCACCTTGCTACTAGCGTCGTGCACACCCCAAGTGTCATGTAATATATTTAATATTTACCTGGCTACCAGTGTCTTGTACACCCCAGGTGTCATGTGAGGGACAGGTCCAGCCCCAGCCACACGTCGCTGCCACCAGTGTCTGAGTTCCCTCAGCACGCGACTACTGACGTCACACGGTGTCTTGGGGTCACACAACTGGTCACAGCACAGACACAGACCAGGGATGTCGGCGGGGTCTGTTGTTCCCAGACACCGACACAGGTCCTGTAACAAATGGGGTTCAAAACTGGCAGATACAATACACAATAAAGTCAAAGTAATAATAAAATAATAAAAGTTAAAAACAATCTGAGTCAGAAATGTTGTATGGCATTTGCACGTTACACACGTTGTCAAAAGTACTGTAAACTTCACGACGCGCAACAAATAGGTATATCTACAACATGCTGTCTAAAGTGTCTGTCATAATGTAACTGGGAATAGGGCTATAGTGTTGGTGCCGCTACCTTCACGAGTCCATCGGGCCGATGGTTAGTGAACTGTCATAAGGTGGAATGGACAAAAGGCCAAGAGGTCCTACCACCTTTATCTCCTCTGGAAGCAATAGGTCTGTGACTGCGGACCACTTACTTCAGGACGGACATGGCGCAGGGTTAGGTCGGAATGCGGGACGGTAGTTGTCGTTACAGATCTCTCAGAGAGAAGAAAGCAGCGGTCAGAACACGCCCGTTAACTGTAAGGCTGTGGTACACCTAGAGCAGGACAACAGCGCTACCTTTTATTGCACCCCGCTGGACACAGGTAGGGAATAGGAAGCCGAAGGGGATGACCACAGTTGCAGACCACGTTACTAGTGAAAAGGGGGTAAAAAGGGGGTGTAGTGTGGGCAGGAATGAGTCAATTATGTGTTAGCTATGTAGTGATTGGATGTAGCTAGGTAGCTGACCAATGTTTGACCAATCATGAGAGGATGATCCTCGCAGATAAGGATTTAACATCGTGATCGGCGAAGAATCGTCGTCTTCGCACCGGGCTCTCGAGGAGGGAGGTTGTAACAGAGGTCTGTTCAAGGCTGTTCACATTCTCCGCTGTCTGTCTGGGAATCGTGACAGCTTCAGCACAACTGACTCAGAGGTGCTTAGACCCACTCGAGCACAGAGTATGCAACACTTCATCGCCAGTAACTGTTTGGTCGCAGACAGTAGGGGCTGAGGCTAGTAGATAAGTGTTGGTCCTTGTTAGGCGCTGTTAAGCTTGAGACATCAGTCTGGCCTACAGGACCAGACAGTATTTGTGACACACGGCGGTGCCAGAGTCTCTGCGCTCGTGAAGGAGGCCGCTACTATCGACGGAGGGACATCAACGGATTCTCAGACATCAGCAACATCGGAGGGCCCTCCACATGGCAAGAGACTTTTAGTACCGAGTTTGGTGGTTCTATTGTCTGTAATAAACTTTAAATGGTCTGCTATACGCCAGGTAGAGTATTTAATAGAGAGCAGTATAATGATCTTTGCCCTTTCCTTACTCCAGCAGTGACTACCGTCTGTGAAGGCGTTGACAGTTGCCGGCAGTCTGTAGGAGGGAGGTCTGTTTGTCACTAAACGTTACTCACTGACACGTGTAGACGATACAGTTTAGAAAGAAACAAAGCTTTACTGCCGTTTGTGGCAGACGACAAAGGAAGGGAGAAATCAGGTACAACAGAGTCTATATCACAGAAGCCTTGCCATGCGAGAAAGTCACTGGTGAAATGCCGGTACCATTATTTGTCATTTGAAGTGATTACACACAGTGGGGTGTTGCTGTCGCTGCCAGTCATCGCTCTTAGTAACTGTTTTGAGGCAGTAGTTGGAGAGTTGTGACAGCTGTGCACAAACATCTACTCTGCTGCTGCTGTCGACTACCGACCACAAGAGACTGGGAGCAGTAGTCCCTGTGTTACACTACTGCCATTCTTTATTGAACTTGTGTGATGGATGAGATGGTATCTGCCTTCCAGGAGGAGGGGGTTAGTTAAGCGGGGTTAAGACGCTTTACGTCAACCGTACAGGATTGCACCACTAAGTGAAATGCATGACCTTAACGATAATGGGTTTATACCCTATAGTGAACTAGATGTTTCCTTCCTGTTGTATATAATTGTGTTTATGTTTATATGTACATCATTGTGGTAGAGGGTACTTTCAACAGTTTTATTTGTAATAATCTCATTTTCCATATCTTTACATTGAGTAGCATTACACTCACATAAACACTTTTAAAATGATATGTCCTAAAGTGCATTATACTAGAAGTAAAGCATTCTCATTTTTTAAAAATTTATAATCGTAGTAGTAACCATGTACAGATGTGTAAAGCATAGAGCGAAAAACTGAAACCTGAGTTAGCTTGGTGTCGCCAGCGATGGCCTGTTGAAGTTGACGAGTCGTGAGGTTGGGAAAAGCGATGGTCTTAGTGATGCGCAGACCGGGAGCGATGTCGGACACCAGGTGAGACAACATGGCCTCCGCCTTGTCCAGCTGTGACATGGCCTGTTTTAGTTTCTTTCTGATGTTGTTGTTTATATCCTGCTGTGACATATTCAGGGCATCTACGTTGTCACCAAAAGCCTTGACCTCGCAGACGACAAGACCATAGTGTCGGTGAATAAGCAGCACATCAAAGTCTCCATGTGCCCAGTTTCGTGGGTGAAAAGGAGGAAGGTTGGTGGGTAGGGGGAGCTGTGCACACGCGGCAGCGTAACAAGGTTCCCCCAGGTACTGTCCGAACTGAAGCTGACTCAGAGCAACCATGACTTCTCTGTAATCTTCAGACAATTTTTGAAGAGAACAGAGCACCCGTTGCATGGCAGCATCATCTCTGACATCACTGTCTTGAACTATGGGGGGCTGAAAAGCCAGAGCAGCAGTGGATGGATTCATTAATGGATTCATTCTACCAGCCTGTCCAGGTGCTGACTGAAGAACCAGAACATCCTGACCAGCAACCGACTGTCTTGTCGTCGGCACGCGGTTGACGTAGACAGGAGGCAGGAAGTAGGCGCGTGAGTCGAGATCAGGGAACGCGGCCTCAACCCACTGGAGCCAGAATGTCTGGGCTTGTTTTGATACCTTTTTCAGTGTAAAAACGATTTTAGTAGATTAAATTATGTACATAATCTATTACTTTTAAGTCAGTTTATTCTCTCTAAATGTCTCTATCTCATTATTATTTAATTCTAAATTATTTATTCAATTTATTAAAGAAAATATCTGTCTAAGATACGAATTAAATTTTGTAGCTGTCTGTGCGAGGTGTCGCCCGGCGCTGTCAGTGCTTTGATAGGGTATGTGACCCCGCCTGACCTGCGATGACCGCCGCGCGGCTGCGATCATTCTACGTCATTCTAGAAAGTGATGAGCGAGTGTGACTGACACAAGCCATGTTACCTGGAATGTTCGGTGTGAGAGAGCGCATGCGTGACGATAGGATGCAGTATTTTACTAGAAAATATTTGTACAATGTATATAAGTGGTAAGTGAGCGTTAAGGAAGAAAGATAAGGAGTACTCGCAGTCACAAAGTAGTGTAGCGTGAGACAGGAGAGAGTCATGGAAGCTATTGTGGGCAGTCCCGTTCTTAGCCCCCGCGGGGCCCGAGGCAAAGGGCATGTGAGGGGCCCTCACGCCACGGCTGACTACACTTCCATATGCCTAGTTACCATATCAATCAAAAGCGCGGGGCCCCTTGAAGCGCGGGGCCCTAGGCAGATGCCTCGTCCGCCTGCCCCTAAGCACGGCCCTGATTGTGGGCGTGTGTCACCGATAGTTTAATTGATGTATCATGTGTGTGTCGCCGTTAGTCAGCGAGTGTCTTTGCGGTCAGAGTTGTGAAGCGCGTGTCGCTGTTGCAGTAGCAGGTGTCGCTTCTGAATAGTTTCAGCGTGTGTCACTGATTGTGTACTCAGCGTGGGTCGCTAATGTGCCAGGGTGTATAATACGTGGACATTGCTGTATCAAAACTGTAAATAAAGTGTATAGTTTGATATATCTTTGACTACAAAGACTCAGTTTCTTGGAAAGGTTGGCAATGTAGATTAAGGACCCGAAACGAGCCATTGACGGCGACATAGGTGCCTAGGACTTATGCCTCGTCGCTTAGTTTAATACGAGAGACAACTACCATCCATATTTTCCCGCAACAGTGTATGAAATTGTTTGAGTTATCATTTTGAAATGTTATTAAGCTGTTTGTTTCCTGCTCTTCTTAAGTTACCTTCCGGTCGATAGTACTAGCAACGGTCAACAGTCATTTTTTTCATTCATTTACAAATTTTGATTTTTTTTCTACGTTTTATTCTCACAAGTACATGCAGGAACGTACACGTATGCACAAAATAGTAGTTTGATCTCCGGAAAACATACGGTTGAGGTCTCATTTAAGATATTCGAAGTGAACATGGTGTAAATGTTAATGAATGTAAACATTTCTCATTATCTTCACCTTGTGAAATTGAAACAGTATTTTCCTAAGAAAAAAAGCTAAGGTATATGATTGTGTGTAAGATGTCGATGATTGTTTGCAATTTTAATCGCCACAACACTGCTCTATAACTGTTCGACCAGTAACATCTTAATATTTCATTTTTTTAATAAAGATGAAAACAATATGTTTCGATTTTATTGTATCTCACTTTCCATAATAGCAGTTTTATTGTGTCTCACCTGTTGTGAAGCAGACGTCGAAGGACCAGACATTGCTAACAGTTGTCTTCTCTGAGCAGGACCTAGTGTGCTGGTGCTACCGTCCGCCGCCTGCGCTCTTCAGCAGAGGAAATCACGAGACGTCTGTCTGAAAAGGATTCACTCTTTACTCCACTCAGCGCTTGAGCCTCAGGCTTGTTAAGACAAAGTTATGGTTGTCGCGTGTCGGCGATTGTTCTGCTGTCTCGTACTGTGTTGGCCCGTCGCTGGGTGTGTACGTACCTATGGGGAGAATCAATGGACGGTTTACCGGGTCCTTGTGTAACCCTATCCGTCTGGCGAGCCCAAGAGCCCTGACTCGCGGCGTCCCAGGTATCTTTTTTTTCGGGATGGGACAGCAAACCACCCCCCCCCCCCTTTCTCTTTGTCTGTTTCTTTGCTTTTCGCGCGCGTTGGGGTCCTTGGCGCGTTTTTCTGTCTTTTCTGGAGAGTCTTCATCCAGCAACGGACGGCGCCGGACGTGGGGGACGGTGGAGGACCGTGGCCCTAGCGGCCGGCGCTGGTCTCTCATCATCTTGCCGTGATATAGCCTTAGTTGCTGGCACGGTGTAAAACACCACCCCCCCCCCTTCACCTACTCGTAGAGCAGCTCTATTTCCTCTCCCCCATAGGTGGAGCTAGGATCGTACATGTGAATGATGTTGTGGGGTTAGGCAGCAAGTGGATGCTAATGGGGGAACAATTAATGCCTTCACCTCTTAGCGGACGAGAAATCCATACTCGCATTAATTCTACGACGGTCTGGGGCTTCCCAATGGCAGCCTGCATGGTGGAAACAAGGTCTGTAGCAGCATACTTTTCGTTATTCTCTCGATGTAGTGTGCCGAAAGGAACAGCGGTTGTTTTAAGACTGAGCCGCGACTAAAGAATGTTATTTGGATTGCTTTTTAAAATAACGTTTTGCTTGGTGAAGCCCATATTCTTTTGATGTACCACACTGGCCGGTACCAGTCCAGGCAACAGACCGACCACGTGGTGAACATGTAGGCACTAGTTTTTGGAAGTTCCCCCTAAACATAGAGTCACTCAAAATGTGGGTCATTGATCTTTTCTTTTCCCTTGTACTCGGGCTGCTGGACTGACGGAAACGACAGGTGATGATGGCGATGACTATCACAAAGATAGCGATCTTGATTCGCGATCTCGACAGTCCAAGTTGTGTACATTTTGCGGTGCTATTTAGGTGTTACTTTCATGACTTCAGTACTTATTATACACCCGCCATTAACCTTCAATATAACCACGTGTTATTTAAAATAATTGACTGTATTTATCCTCTGTGGCATACTTAAGATCAAACACATATCGCCTTGGTTCTCTCGCCATAATAAAATGTCCATTCAAAGACCACGGCAGATTATTCAAATTTGTAATAGCGAAAATTTCCGATATTTATAATAACAGTGATATAAACCATATAGCATTATTGTACCTTCTATGGGGGAAGGATGTTTTTAAAGACACCTACACTAAAAGATTCCTTATAGTGACAGCAAAGCTCTCATAAGCTGCCATAGATGGCATAGAATATAGTTTCAGCTGCTTTGTTAGCAATATCATAATTACAAAAAATATCAATATGCTGCAATATTTAGCGAACCACTATAGATATTGGCAGTTTAACTACACTCTAAACAAACTATCGTCATATTAATACATCAGTAACAACATGCTGTAACGGCAATAACGACACTGGTAATGTTACAATCTACGGTTCGGCATACTCTTGTGAACAAAATCAAAGAAGTGCCTTTGTCAATAGCTCAGGAAGTTTAAAGTCGTCAAAGAAAGAAGAAACAACCCTTAGTCACAAACACCATCCTAAATCTGTGACAAAAAGAAGGACATTGAAGATTAAAAAAAATAGCAAAACTGAAGCAGCTTTTAGTATAAAGGAATGAAGCAGCTAGCGAGAACTGGACTGAGAGCGAATGCCTGGACATAGACCTCAACGGCACGAGGTGGCAACAGAAAAGCCTACCAACTACTAAGGAACATCACTAAAACAGGTCTTCACATGACCTCAGTCATCGAGGACAGAAAATTCCACCTTCCAATAGAAAGAACTTTAAGCGACAGTTGTCTCTGGTACCGGTTCCAGACGACCAAGAATTCCAGGGGGACACAGACGGTGGATCCTGCCGCACACTACCTCACATGGGTTACCCCAGGCAACGGGTAGCAGTGGTGTTGTTAATGGTATTGCAACGTTGGGTGCCCTTCTTCCCGTCTGCGAGAACGGAGACCCTTGCTTCAAACTTCGAAGGTCACAGACTGCAAATGTCAGTAAGTAGAAAGTCGTGTTCTCGTGAAACGAGCCTCCTCTTCTATAGACTTACTGCTTGCAGCTGATACGGTACTCAAAGGCGGTAGTCCCTGCTGCAATACTAGGAAAGGTGCCTATCAATAACCTGCTTCAGATTATAAGACTATAACTGGCCAGTTGAGAAAGTGATCCAGCCTCTTCCAAACCAAAGCAATTAATAGTAAAACTACCCATGCATGTCAAACAGAAAAGTGCCTTTCAGTCCCCAACCTCTCACTACACCCTTTCCTATTTCTGTCATTATGTTGATGTATAAGATAATTATGTTGACGAAAAAGTCAAACATTACTTATTTTCTTCATAGTCAGATAGCTGGGTCGCCTTCTTCTGCAACATGGATGCTGTCAGTCCCTGGAGAGGTTAGTCTGTATTCATTACTGCATACACATGAGCGACTACTACAACAAACATTAAGTATTCACCGTTTTTAAAGGAAATTTATCGGTAGTAAAACCTTAAAATCATTGTGTAACATCGATAGTGGAGAAACTAACTTACCTCTATCTGTTGCTCTAGTCAAAAAGAGAAATGGAGTAATGGCGGAACACGGAGGAAAAAACCTGTTCGTCGACGAAGTCTACTTTAACGGGAATTCCCAGAGCTTAAAACAATAATAGTTTTCCACATTTCGTATATGCGGTTGTCAGTCAAGTTGAGAAGTCTGTTATCTATAGAAAAAAATAATTCATAAAGTTTTATTAATCTAAATCCGGTGTGTTCAATAATAATAATAAACAACGTTTGATTTATACAACATAATCGCGCTCATAGAAGAAGGCAGGGACCCCATACAAAGGGCCAAAGGAGAAATTTTAAACATCCTGAGAAACACCAACTGTTCTCTGTTTTCGCCTATCTTTTGTAGCAAATTGCAGTGTTCTCAGACCAAATAATGCGTGAAATAATGCCATCTACACAGAATTTCATTGGTGTCATGAACCACTTCTGGTGGATGACATTGAAAGAGACAATAATTATCAATACTTGATATCTAAATGTACTGTTCCTGTTACACAATATACTCAACCTTATAGGGGCCATAATAAATACAAAATATTTTCTTGAATCGAGACTCAGCAGTAAATTTCTTGCTGTTCGTTTCATTTCGAATTCTTCCTTCCTCCCACCATCTGTGACTAGGTTTAAAAAATACATTGAATAGTTTGTAATACTATGATATTTATTGATGTTTTAACACCTGTTTGCATTTCCTCCCTAATTCTTGGTTGTTTTCTTTCACAGCATCTCCAACTATTTCAAAGAAGTGGGATCGAGCTGCTATCATGGTGACGTAGTTTGGGAAAATTCTTTCTTTTTCCAACACACTTTTCTGTTATTGCATGTATCACGGAAAACAATGAAAAATTGTTTCTGTGTAATTATGAGGTTTATTTTATGTCTAGATGTGATATAAAATAAAAAAAATGGCTGGGAACTTCACTGCCCATCCACTTTTGGTCAAGGTCATGGCCATAATCATACATCACTTTTACGCTTAATTCTCATGCGGGAGTAAAATAATGATACAAACCAGCAAGTTGATCCTTAAGGGGCGATCACGAGTTATTTTAATACCAAAACCCTGTTACATTTCTATTGCTCTAAAACAAGACAGGAAAAGTTTGGCCAGCATTATCTATGAACAAAAATCATACAGGAAAGGAAGGGAGGAAAGACACCATTTGTTGATAATGTGCCAGTTGAGCTGCTCAAGCAATCTGGGGAAGAAACTACAAAGGCCCTCACTGTACTGAGCCAAAGAGTTTGAGCAAGAAATGGTGCAGAGAATGGACGTTGTCACAACTCATACCCCTCTCAAAAAAAGGAAACAGCAAACAGTGCCAGAACTACAGAACTATATAAGCCTTATCAGCCACCCAAGCAAAATCATGTTGAAGGTAGATGCACTTTTTAGATGTACTTTTTTCAATGTCTTTTGTCTTTTCCTTTTGGAGAGGGTAAGATGACTCGGGGTCATGCTATATGAAAATATGTCATTCTACCACCCCCCAAAAAAATCGATCATCAGCATGATCTCAGAGTAAATTTTATGTCTAATGTCAGTAAATCTAATGTTAGTGTTAATAACATATAGTTGACTAGTACAGCTGGTTAAATTATAAACAGTTTACAGTGCATGGCTATATCACATTGGTTGATTCAGTGATTTTATCATAAGAAAAAAAGTTATGATAGACTAGTGTAAAGACTATAACTTTTTTTAAAAAATAATGTATGAGGGCTACAGTAGTCTTATATTGTCTGACTTCTTGTTTCAGATTATATCGCCAGATATATTGGATTCATCAGGTGGGTAGAAAATTTTGCACACAAATAAAATGTACTTGTACTCATAAAGCTGTAAACTAAATGCCAAAGCAAAGGTACATATACAATAATGATTACTTTTTACTGTGTAAAAATCGCTTCTTCATAACCATTATGCATGACTGTCTTATAGGAATATTACTATGCTTTTACTGTATTAAAAATTTATGCTTGTGGATTGATGAAAGATTAGAAAAATAATTTGGCCTTCTCAGGAGATTCATCATAGTGTTATGTGCTTTCCACCACATTACACATGGGATGTTCCTTGTATATCTGTTTTGAACACTATTTGCCATTACTATACATCAAAAACTATGGATGTTTGTTACAGACTTGCCTTCATATGCAACTGTCTTTGATACTGACCTAGCAAAGAAAGTGTTTTGTAGTGCATATGTCTATGATACAAATAGTTTAAGCTGTACTCTAAATATACATTCTGAGAAAATTAGTGTCAAGCAAAAAGATGTTCAGGTCAATGTTATGCTATGCCTAATGATGTATGCAGAAATAACAGGCATTGTTAATAGTTTGTACACTTTACAGTCCTGTCCAACCTCAAATGAATTTTCAGTAGAATGCATGTGTGGGTGTGTAATGTATCTTAAAAGTGATGTACAATCTAAGATTTCATATTATTGTGGTGCACAACTTGTTAACCAAATATTGTGAATTGTATTGGTTCTTTTTTGTTTTTGATTTAGGCTGAGCAGACATCACAAGTTATAACTGCACGCTCGAATTGATAAATTTCATTTTCATTGTGTTTTCTGCCTGTTCCTTAACTGAGAACATCTAATGCTGTTATACTATATTCTTCAGAATTTCGCTTCAAAGTGAATGGAAACCTCAAAATATGTTCCACAGAGCTGCACATATAAAATGTTGTTCAAGAAGATTATAAGAATTTAATACCCAAGTGAAAGCACTAAGAGTATGTTTTAATGATGACCACTACTATTGACAAACACTTGCAGAGGCCACTACATGCACTACTGTGTGCACACCTATGTCAAAACAATTCTAATCTGGCATTCAAGCTTGTATGCACACGTAATCTTGCGTACACCTAACACCCCCACATCAGTGCCACCACTGACTGCATGCATAGACCAGCCAACACAAAATCATGCATGCATGGACACAAACACTACACATTCTTCTGACAGAGACCAACGAGATGCATTGAAGATTAGTCCTGTGAGATGTTTTAGGAGAGTTGAGATAGGCAATGAACAACTACTTCACTATGATTACTGTGCCAGTATGGAATTTCATTTACCAAAAAAAATTACGTTACCCAGAAAGTGTTACCAAATTGGCTTGCTGCAATCTGGTCTTCAGAATTTTTCTTTCAAATGACTTCATAACAGAAACCCCACACACTTGTTATTAGAAGAACTGCACCTTTCAGATATTCTAATAGGGAAATATGAGCTACTTTCTAAAGAGATTTGTGTTAATAAACATCTATTAAATTTCAACAACAAAAAATATCAACTTTCTACAGTCACATAGTTCTGACACTATGAACTGTACAGAAAGTATAAAATTAGGATAACAGTGTATTCAAAGCAATAAATATTAATAAACTGGTTCCTAGCAGCTTGACTATACCTGGTATCGATTTACTAACTTTGTTATCAAAATTTTCCCTTGTAATGATTTTATAATGGAACCTTTTAACATTTTTAAAAAGAGCTGTCCAAGAAAAACTGCATCTTTCAGCTTTTATAATTAAAAAACATTAGCTATTTTCTAAAGTGATTTGCATGAATGAACAGCTACTAAGTTTCATAAGAATGAAAATTTAACTATTTCTACAGTCACATATAGTTCTGATACTATAAAATGTAGAGAAAAGTATAAAATCAAGTTTTCAACTCTTTGCACTGTGTAGTGGCAGTCTGTTTTCTGCTTTCACACAGATGTTTAACAAGTATTAAAGAGATTAAACATTATCTGCAGAATTGTCCAAGAGAGAAATTTCTTTTATGCTTACATATTTCTTGTTTGTTTGTTTGTTTGTTTGTTTGTTTTTTTGGTTGCTGTTTTCCAGTTATTATTGCCTTTTTTGACAATGTTCTAATTTGTTTATTATACAATACATACAAAACAAAAAATACTACCACATAAAACAACACAGACACAGGAAATAAACGCGTCCCTGACAAGTACAGAAAATCTTTCATCAGCCTCTCATCAT
Source organism: Pomacea maculata (assembly GCA_004794325.1). Classification (NCBI taxonomy): domain Eukaryota; kingdom Metazoa; phylum Mollusca; class Gastropoda; order Architaenioglossa; family Ampullariidae; genus Pomacea; species Pomacea maculata. Next base: position 50,185 of record SRHC01003008.1, read on the forward strand.
ACCCTATGCAAAAGGAAGCCGCTAACCATAGAAACAGGCTATGTTAGTCCCTAACCCTATAGCTGTAACTTACACAGAGATAGCTTTTTTTTAAGAACACATGCAATCATAGTTAGAAATATTTATATATATATACACACACACAAACCACATACCATACATAATGACATGGCAATCCATCAAATATGATGTAGGCAATCACTGATAGTCCCGTTAAGAAGTCACATGGCTAAATGGGAGCTACTGTTTCCAAAAGGATATCTGTGAGCCATTAGTAAATGCCACATATTGCTCCACAATATATCGTGATTTTAAAAATTACCTAAACTTATCCACTGTTGGTATTGCTTTCGGGAATCTGCATTTATAAATAAAAAATTTTGCTAGAAGATTAATGAAGTTCAAAAGTTTGTCAACCCCCTCAGTTCTTTACAGATCCTAATTTCCTCTGAATAGTTCTGGTTATTCCATTGTTGGTCCCAACATGTTTTACTCAATGGACAGTGCCAGAATGTGTGTTGAATGGTTTCATTGTCCTGTTTACAAAAACAACAAAAAGGAGATGTAGTGAGCTTACATTTAAAAAGAAAGGAGTTTGTGGATAGGATTTGATGTAAAATTCTTATCTGAAACCATCTTAATTGTAGTAGTATAAAAGGGCTTTAGAAATATATTAGCCTAGTTACATTCTTTGAATTCCATCTCCCATTTTCTGAGTGCAGGTGGGTACACTTTATTGTCTTGAAGAAGTTTTGAAACTTCTTTATTCCTGTTTCTAAGAATAGCTCCGCTAAATAATAATTATTATTATTAGCAGGCTGCACTAAACAACAAATTCACATAACTGGCGTATCTGTGGGAACGTGTTTTCACGCATACTTAATTCTTGTTTATATCTTAGGGTGCTTAGAAGTTTGGTGGTTATTTATTAGGTTGTGTGTTCAGCAGTGTTATGGTTGATTATTATGTTATGTTTGAATAGAACACTTAGCTGCGATTATTTAGCTTCCTATACTGGCTTTCTTCAAGCAGATAGTTTCGAACAAAATCTGTCAAATATAAACTTTCTTCTTGTAATGATCTGTTTTTCTGTTTTCTTTTTTTTTTTTTTTTTTTTTTTTTTTTTTTTTTTTTTTTTTTGTTATTTGGTCATGTATTCGCAACAACTATCATGAAGACAATGAAGACTTAAATTCTTTGTTGTAAATAAATATTACAACCCTAATTTTTCCTTGTATATGTATATGATAAATTGCAATGATTTTTTTTTTTTGGTCATATATTTGAGACAAAATCTTTGCTGTAAATAAATATTAAAACCATGTGTATCTTTTGCTTGTATATAATAAATTGTTGAATCATGTCTATTTTTTTGGTCTGCTGGTATATACCAAGAGTAAGAGTGTATGAAAGCATCTGCAATTAAATGTCTGAAAGATGTAAGACTGTTTTCTAATGTGCCAATGGTGCTAAGAGGGAAATTTGGGACAAGGTGAAAGTTAATTAGGTTTTGGAGTGGGGCTCTGAAAGGGGGAGGGGTGTATTTAGGGTGGGGCTTTGAAGGGTGGAGAGGTGTTTTGAAGGGTTTTTCTTCCAAAGTCCGCAAGGGACCGATGCAGATCAGGGTTATGGTTAGGGTTAGGGTTAGGGGCTGGGAGTGTAACTTCCCTAAACGGGCCCATTCCTCAGCCCGAAAGGGGCCCTTTCGGGACAGATGATTTCTTGCAGGCTGGGTAGTCCTTCACTATACCCGAGTTGAAACTAAGGAGACTCCAGGTAAACACCAGCACGTCTCTTCACTGTAGACAGCGTGGTGCCGAGCTGCTGGTGGTGGAGGAAACAGTCGTGGTGCTGATTAGTTGATATTGGGGCTCAGTGCATAGTGCCACGTGGTATTTGAGAAAAGTGACTGTAAATTTTTGTTGATTCATTTAACCGGTGTCTTTGATCACTTCTTTACAAATTTTGAGAGTTTGACTGTTTGCTTGTGTGTATTTTGGTATAGGTTATTGTGCCTGGATCATCATATTGCTTGGTACGTGCTTTTCGAAAACATGTACGTAGCTGTTTAATGCTGTTGTACGAAGTGTCATAAGATTGTTGTTGCAGTTGACCTTTTAATTAACTATTTGTGCCTCTGGAAAGGGACGCCCCAAGCTAAAGCAACCTCGTGTTGTTTTGGAAAGAATGCGCGTGTGCACGTGTGGTGTTTGACAGAGGTCGTGAGCTGTGTTGTGGAAATGGTGTGATCGACGTGTTATTATTGTACATACAGGTCCCAGAGGTTATATTGATGTGGGTAGAAGGATTTGAGTCGAATTATTGTCCACGTGCCAGGTTCCCTGGGGCCAGTGTTCACAATCGGCATATAAGATCGGGTCACTGATTTTTTTTTTATAAACATCTCGGTGAAGCCCAAAACTTTGATAGCCTTTGGCAGCGTGAAGTCAGCGACCTTGACAGACTTGGTTTCAGTTATTGCAGGCTATGAAATCTTGTTATGGCGCTAAGCTCAACAACGCTTACAAACTATCAAGGGCTCCACAATGTTAATGGTGATAGAAAAAATATTTCAAGGCTAAGACTGATGACAGGTAAAGCAAATTATGGCTCAAAACAACCGACACAATGTTACAAAAATCAAATAAACAGGTGTACAATACGATTTAATAGCATGCAAATTATCTAAAATATCGATAAAAGAATTATTTTATCTAAAGTGCGCATTGTACTTTTCACGCTATTTATACTTCCATATGGTACTGTGCTCTTATATACCTTTCTGTTCCAGTCTGTCTCTTTTATACTTCATCTCGTCAAAACAAGTGGATTTAGACAAAACCCACTACACTCTGGCGCCTCAACAGTGTTAGTCTCATGATCCTTGGTGCCCTGTGGTTATAGTGTATCGCCATGGTTCAGGAAACGAAAGACGAAACAAACAATCACGAAAGTCGAACATACGAAGACCCCCCACACGCAGACTCATATCTACCTGTCAGCAGTATTTTAGGCTCTCGTCTATTTTTAGACTTCTGTCATCAGTTTCTGAGAAATGCCTCATCAGTGTGTTAAGACTTGCCCTGCTACCTGCAGCACGAAATGTTGACCACATTCTCAAAATAGAAGCCGAGTCAAGCCACACACTGTTGTGTGATTTCCACTGTCGAGGTAAGATGCTTGTGATGATTTTATGCCTGTACTTTAGGATTTCTTGTCGAATCAACAACCATTTATTATTTTAAGTCAAGAAGTAATTAACTATTATTACATATTCTTTAATTAAATGTTATGATAGTAAAACATTAACAGTTTCTTTCCTTCCTGAAACATAACAATCATTTTAATACGTCATATTTTAATTCATATTACAGCATATCGTATCTTCAGTTAGTGGACATTTAAAAGTAATATTTCTTTTCTTTTACAAAAACAAAAATCAGTAAAAGACAAAGTTTAAAGATTAACAACGATGCATCTTCAATTTATTCTGATGTATGTAAACATTCATGTGGTAAAGGGTCTCTTTGTAAGGTTTCCAGGCTTAGGCCC
>SRHC01003009.1:0-37215 GCA_004794325.1 Pomacea maculata
GTTAATTGTTAAAAACAGTATAGTTTTAATTTTATTAAATATAAAGATTATAAAAAGAGTAAATAGTATATAAAAAAAAACTCTGCTTGAGGTTCTGTCCTTCAAGTGAGTCCTTTTGAGTGATCTTTTCATGACATGGATTTCCCCACGAGCTTAGGTTACTACTGCAAGAAATCATTTAGTCGAGGAATGCTTCGATATCACAAATGGGTGTATAATGCTTATTTTAAACATAAAAGTGTAGTAGACGCTGCCCCTTATCTCCGGGTAAGGGAGGTAACACACGTAAAATCGTCAGTGTGTTTTTATTAGAAGTTACATCCCTTGAAATTGTCGATTAGCTTTTTCATTCTCTAAATGGCTCGTATACTCACTAACACTAACGGACAAAGATCACACAAATTCACACAAATTCACACACATTCACACAAATTCACACAAATTTACACAAGCTCACTCACACACACACACACACACACACACACACACACACACACACACACATGCGGGAACGCAAAAACACACACACACTGACAGTCGATCTGAGTGAACATGCATATTCAGCATGCCTACTGATTTGTTTCATTACAAAATGCTCAGAGTCAGTACCAATGATGAATTCTTCGCTGAAATATTTTAACGATGTAGGCGCCAGCTTGCTGCCATACTGAGGGCAGCAACAGCACACACGGGGAACTTAGGGAAATGAAACTTAAGCAAAAGTGGATCTGGTCTGAAGTAGTCTTCCTCACATGACATCCTGTTCATCATGGTCACTTTTTACATTTTTATCTTCCGAGGGCCTGACCATTTGCTGCAGCTGCGCTTCCTCCTCCTCTATCTCCCACCAAGTCTTCTGCCGGTACCGCTGGCAGAGGTCAACCACGTGACTGCACAGTGGGGAAGCAGAGAGGCAGTCATGGTTACTAAGATGTCAAATAAATAGCTTGAACTCTAATATGAGGTCACCGTGAGGTAACACAGTCATTTATAAAAGGCCAAGACTTTATGGCTACTGCACACTTTAAACCCTTTGACGAATTGTAACACTTACTCGATTTCGATTTCCCAGTCGGCCTCTGGGTCAAACATGGCTATCAGACTGTTCACCTGCTCCATAGTCAAATTGATGCCAAAGTCCTGAACACAAAATCCTACATGAACGCTCTCGTGACTTAACACGTGACTTACCTTTACATCAAAATAACACATACACACAAGTCGTACCACAGGGAAGCTTGTCACAAAACACCACGTCATCCAAACAAAACATGTTATCAAAACAAACAAAAACTATTTCTTCAAAATAAAATTTCGAAACAGAAATTCCTGTGGTTTTTATAGCACGTGTCTGTAGTGCAAAGACATTTGACCCCGGCGATCAGTTATCAACTCTCTAGGCGAGTGCAAAGGTCACGTGATCCAGTAGGCTGCTGCGCCAGGGAGGGAGATGGATCAGACCTATTTCTCATTGCGCCTGACTTGTGAGTAAACTGTCCCACGCTAATCAAAGTCTGGACATCATTGACCACAACTTCGTGCAGTGCATCGGTGTCCAGCCTCCAGAGGTCCTTCGCCTCACATACCAGTGTCTCCTACTTCGGTATAGATATCTACAAATCTGTATGCTTATATTTATGTTCATCATCATCATCATCATCATCACCACCACCACCACCAATACCACAGTAAATTAGTAGTAGTAGTCGATATTGCGCTCACCATCAGACCACGAACAAACGCATGTCGCTTGACAACTTTCTGATTGTCGAGGCTGCTGCACGACAGTAACAAGCCGTCGATGTCCGTATTCTTGGCGTGCACGTGGTCCAGGAGGAGGAGCAGAGGGTCGGAGCGATGCCTGACCAGGCCCCTCGTCATGTGGCGCATCAACACCTCGTCGCCTCTGTCGTCGTTGCGATAATTGAGAGTAAAGGTCGGCTTGGCCTCCCGCAGGTTGTGGATCATGTCCTCCAGCTCGCAGTCCCTCTTGATGTTCTGAGGCAGCAACAACGGGACTAGCAGACATCCAAGCGGAGATTGTTTATTTTTCTTCAAAAACGAACAAACAAATTTAAGTATGGGTGGGTTTTGTGAGTAAGGGACTGTAGGTGTGGCCAAAGAGGAAGCAACATTTGCCAGACGAAAAAGCAACTAAAAGGATTGCTATATTTGTAAGGAGTGTTATTATCTGTCCAGGACTTTTTTTTATATTTTCCTATCTTCACTTATCTGTGCTCTTCGTTATCTGTTGCTTTGCATCGTGGAGCGACAAATGGGAAAGCACTGGGTATCGGGTTTTTTTCTTGAAGGTTCGAACCTGACGGCCGAGGTTCAAAAGCAAACTTGCTTTTATCTTGACAGTTAGGGGGTTACTGCTTATGTATGTTTCGTTAGAATTATCATTTTGTTTCCCGATAATTTTTCTAATATTATATCTATTTTTAAAATAATATTTTTCTTGGTGTTTTTCTGATCTCGTCCTTAGACAGCTAAAGAGCTGTAAGTGACAGTGAGAGAGAGAGAGACGGGTATGCCCATCGTGAATACTTACAGACATATATATATTTTCTATAGCCAGTGAGTCCATAAGTTTCAGCTTGCTCAGCAGCTTGATATTCTCGCATACCGGGAAAGGGTTGTCAGAGACCTGTTGAAATCCAGAGTCCAAATGAAAACAGAACAGGTCAGAATTTGGCATATTCTGGAAATTTCTAGCTTTTCTCATTTTATTAGCTTTTGCTTCAGCGTACATTCAAAGAATTGGAAACAGGTACAGCCGTTGGAGTCAGACGTGTCCAGTAGTGGCTTGTACTGTGGGATGATGTCAATATGGACTCCTACTTACATACGGGTACTTGCAGACTGAGACTGGTGCTAGGCAGCAGTCAGGGTGGCTTACATTCAGTGTCTTGAGCGAAGTGTTGCCCTGGAGGGTGGTGAGGAGCTTCAAGATGGCGGCGGAGTTCAGACGGCAGCCGGACAGGTCGAGGGACAGGAGGCAGCAGTTGTCCTGCAGGCTTTTGCCCAGGGCGATCACGTGTCTACTGTCCAGACAGCTCCACGCCAGACTCAAGCTTCGGAGGCCGGTGTTCTGCTGCAAACGTCGGCAAACGTCAGCACTGACCGGACAGTCGGCTGACCGGACAATCTACAGACCAATCACAAGTCGTGCACCTGTGCTCGTGCGGGCATTAATGTCTGTGTGAGTGTGTATGTGTGTGTGTGGCTGTTTGTTTGTTTGTTTGTTTGTTTGTTTGTTTGTTTGTTTGTTTGTTTGTTTGTTTGTTTGTTTGTTTGCGATAGCGTGTTTTGGCTGCAAGTGTGTTAAAAAAGAGTTGTGATATAAATGCACAAATGTGTATTTATATATATAGGAAAAAGAAAATAATCCTTTTTAAAAGTAATGGGTGTGTGTGTGTGTGATCCAGCTGTCTTCTCTTGTCTCAAACCAAATACCTTTAAACCAGTCAGAAGTGCCAGCAGACCCGCATGTCTGAAATGATTGTAGCTCAGGTCCAGCCACTTAAGATTCATATTTTGTGCTGACAAATGACAGAATAGCACGGTCAGTGACACACACAGATGGCACACACACAAGAGGACATGACATGCCACAAATAAACAAAAAAAAAATAATACGAATCATAAGCATGATCAAGAGTAGGACAAACACATTTGACTAAAGCAGTCCACTTCATTTCACAAAACCCAGCCAGCCAACCAGATAGAGACAGACAGGCAGATAGGCAGATAGGCAGACAGACAGACAGACAGACAGACAGACAGACAGACAGACAGACAGACAGGCAGGCAGGCAGGCAGGCAGGCAGACAGACAAAGATTGTGTCCTAATCTGAAATCTGGAATAAAATTTTTGTTACAGTCAAGAGAAAAGTAGAAAAATTTTCAATCATTACAGGTTAAAGGCTCACCTAAGCCTTCGGCTAAGCTTTTTCCTGAACCGATCTCAAACAGGTTGCAACTCAAGTCGAGTTCCAACAATCGATCGTTACTCTGTTAATTAACATCAAAAATGGCATAGCATCAAAGAAATCATAAGATCAGAGAAAGGAAAATATCAGCAATACATCAGAGATAAAAAGCATAACAGAAAGTTAGTCTGGTCATTAATATCAAAGATAGCATAACATCAGAGAGAGAATAATACCAGGCCCTGGCTGTGCATGCAATAAGTTCACACTAGCCACCAGTTCAAAGTTCATGTTTGCATTTATTTACTCTGAGGCCTAGAGCTCACATTCACAGGTTTTTGACATATTCCTGTCTCATACGAGATTCCCCATTCCATACCAAATTTTCAGCACCGCTGGGAATGTCATCAAATTTCTATTATCCATGTCACAGTGCTTTGATATAAAAGCTAGATGGTGTGTACAATTCACAGTGTTCAAGCTCTTTGCCTGTTTAATGCTAACGTACAATAGATGGTTTCCATTCTCAGTCTGTAAGTTTTAACCATTGAAATATCACTTACCTTGAGGGCTTCTCCCAAGAACTTGGCAGCCATGTCCCCAAAGCAATTGCCTGAAAGACGCAGACAAAACAGAGTTGTTGAAATAAAGAGACACAAACCTTCGTTATGATGGTCACTAGGAATGTTTTAACATCTGGTCGTCAGTAAGAACTTCATGTTGATATAGCAGGTGCAGGTAGACACTAGTGTCTCGTCTTGTAGTCACGTGATGTGTGGTTGGCAGTCAGTACCCTCGTGACACTAGCATTCGGTGACATTTTGTCATCAACAATTAGTAGCAGAGATGTGATACACCAGTATTCCCTGTCACAATGTCACAAGATGTCACAAGATGTCACTAGCAGTGGTCTGTGCGTGAAGGGGGCGGCAAGATGGAGTAGCACCATTGTGACAAGTTCTAATGTCACTGGACAGATGCTAATAACAAACATCAGGTGTAAGGAGAAGAGGGAGACAAAGACAGCGCCGGTGATAATGATGTGTGGAGGGGGTAGTGAGATTGATACAAGTGAGAGGTTAGGTAAGTGCAGGTGTCGACATTACCTACCTGCACTAAGTATGCATTCCAACGGTGTTTCTCGATTAATCAGAGCGGCTAACAGTTCGGCACCTTCAGTCCCTAGGTCGTTCTGAGAAACATCCTACAGAGAGAGAGAAAAGATACAATAAACAGTGCTTAAAAATGAATACCCATGGATATAAATCGAAAAATATGTTGATACACATGTAAAAACACACATAGACACAAGCATAGACACAAACAGTCGCTAGTCATATTTCTTAGCAGTCTGTAAGTCTGTCTGTAAGTCTGTCTGTAAGTCTGACAGTTTTCTGCAAGTTAGTTGGCAGAATTACTTTCCACACATTTTCAGGATAATTAAAGAATAATAGAGCAAACATCGGGAGAAGTACGTGGTGCCATTAGATGACAAAATGTTGTCATCATCGTATCAGAGTAATGTATCCTCTCTTTTGTCCTCGTTCCTGAGGTCACAAGGTCAACAGTCCCGCAGTTACTAAGGGACTGGAGGAAAGCAAGGGTCACTCACTAACAGCCTCAGTGTGTTGTTCAGTATGAGTCCATTCAATAGGTATTCAAATCCATTTGCGCCGAGTTTGTTGTCCCTCAGGTAAAGCTCACGAACAGTGTAGTTTTTCTGCAGACAGAGGGAAGACAGAAAGGACAAGACAGATAATTTAAACATAATGAGAAACGGTTACCATGAAACTGAAACACATAACTAAAACACATAAAGACAGAAAAACAACAATGACGAAAGTACATAGATACATAGGCAAGTGTAGCGACAAGTCACAAATGTAGCCAAGGAACACACACACACATTTTAAGAAAGTATGAATGGGATGCTGGGACACAGCCTGACACTTGCCTTCAGAGACACAGCGATGGCCTTGCCCTGCCTGTGGTCCAGACCCTGGTGACAAACCACGACACGTTGCCGCCAAACCTCCCGGATGTACCGCTGGCTGGGCACGGTCCCCGTGCAGAGGCACACGGCTGTGTACATCACCTTCACTCGTTCGGGTTCGTCCACAATGGGTGCTGAACGTTCGACAGGTGAAACAAACTATTTTGATCATTGCAGGCTAGTCGATTGGCATGGTGGGGAAGTTTGTCCACTACAGGTGATTTTTTACGATGAGTGTAGGAGGAAATGAAAGATGGGGAGGATATGACGAGAAAGGGAGGAAGTTCCAGAGATCGGAGAAAATCGCCCGAAGGCCGACCCTGCTAACGGGTACATCCCCCAAATATCACTACTAGACAGTTAGCTTACCCACAATCCCTTTCCCTGAAATCTCAGGTCCCCCTGTTCCACAGAAAACCCCGACAGCCTCAATTCCATCAGCAGAACTCGACCCCTAATCTCACCTGGGGACTGAAATCCTTGCTTACCTGGACTTGGCGGTGGGTCCAGAGCATCGCTGTCGTCATATTCATCCTCTAGAGGTCCCTCCTGGATTCTCTTTCCTTCAGTGGAGCAGGAACTTTCAAAAGTGCTTTCTGACGCGGAGGACTGCGACAACTGTTCTCCGCCTTCGTCGGTATCCTTTTTCTTATGCGTGTCTTGATTTTTCTTGTTTTCGTCTCGTCTGTGTTGTTTCGTCTTCCCTTCTTCTTTCGCGGTCCCTTTGTCGTGTCGTTTCTTTGCGTTTTTGTTGCGGTCGAGGGCTGGAAGCGAGACGGGCGCCGGTGTTGCAGCCTGGACAGTCTTCTTGTGCTGACCATTTCCAGACTTCGCCTCTTTCTGTTTATCGGAGCGTCGCCAGTTGAGAAGGTTAGGCGTGTTTGGTTGTTTGTTGGCATCTCCAGTGGGATCCTCTTTCATTTCAGTGACACCCATGGCGACCCACACGTCGGCCAGAACGGACCTTTGAGACTTGAAAGGCTGGACTGGCTGCCAACCGTCAAGAGAGAGAGGGGGGAGACAGAGAAAACTGTTTTATCTATTCAGCAAACGATGTAAAATTTTCTTATTAGTTTGTTTGTGAAAATGAAATTGTGAACTTGACAACACAACATTTTGTCGTGCCAAATGGCCTGGTTCCTAAAATGAGAGTTCTGTTCGTTCGCCTGATACTCTGAGGGGATCGACTCTCCTTCAGTTTGTTTATGTTTTGTGGTCGTGCTTTAATTTGGATAAAAGTGTTGTACCTTCATGTTTACACGTGTTTCTGCTTTTTCTTCCTCTTCTGGTTTACAACAGGACTGTCTGTATATAATGCACTAAAATATACTACAACAACAACGACTGATAATAATAATAATATGTTGAATTTATATAGCACTTCCTTTCCCCAAATATTTTCCTAGAAATACTGTCAGGTAAAATGATTTTACACCCAGGGTAAGTCTTAAGGTCACGAGGACTTAAGGTTAATTAGACATTCCAACTGTCCTGGAATACTGTAATAAAAGATGTAATGTTAAAAATGTCACGTGACAGGGATGTGCTCATTTTTAAGTACTCCACCCGGACCATGACATACGCTCGACTTACCTGAGGGGGTCCCCCAGTCCCTATGGTGCAGGTAAATTGCTCTGACGTCAATGTGTAGATGACGTCATCTCGAAACTCGTCACTGGAACATTTGACGCACCTCCGTCTGTCATAATGAATGTGTGTGTGTGTGTGTGTGCGCGCATCTGTTTGTGTGTGTGTTTGTACGTCTGTGTGTATGTTTTTTTTTATTACTGCTTGTGTGTGTGTGCTCGCATGTCTGTATGTTTATTAGAATTTATGTGTGTACGTGTGTATGTCTCTGTGTGAGCGCACACGCGTCTGTTTGTGTGTGTGTGTGTGTGTGTGTGTGCCTGCGCGCCTGCATGCTTGTGTGCCTGAGTGTAAGCGAGCGTGCGTGCGCGTGTACCAATCTTTACCAACATTGATCTCTTAACCCACTTAACGCTGACTTGCTATTTCAAACCATTATTTCCGTTTCTTGATGCCGACCAGGTGTGTCCGGGTGTTGAGGAAAAGTGTGCAGGTTTCATATTTACCTCCTGTACACGCACACGTCTTATCAGCTTGACAACAACGAATAATCAATAACTCATATCCACCTAATATCCCCCACCACCCTCTACCGTCATCCTCCCCACCCCCCAAACAATCAATACACCTTTTCTGATCTCCTCCTACATGATTCATCAAACTTTGTGCACCGGAATGCGTGGTACAGATGATGAGCATGCGCAGTTCAGTCAACCGTGTCTGTCATCAAGATGAGACGTGACGAGTTCATTTGCACGGCAATCACGAGGATAACACACCTGTAGCGTGCACAGGTCACACAACCCACGTCACAGTTCCTGTTGTAGGCAGACTGCACGCAGGTAACACTACTCTCATTTATTGTATAGTCCCTCTAATAACCACATGATATTTTATGACAAAATTTTAAACAATCCCTATCATAGCTCTTGAATTTTCACAGTCTAGGAATTTCAGTTAGTTATGATTTATTTTTCATTATCATCCAGATTTTGATTTTTTCCTCCGGTACCTCCCTATATTTCGATGGAAAAGTCGTTGACATCCAGAGTCTAAGAGACACGATCCAAAAGCCAAGTCATTACAAGGGTACATAATTTTTTTAGTAGGGTAAGCAGCAGGTGTTGCAACACCGCCATTCAGTAAGAATACATTCAAGCCTACATTGTGATCAAAGTAGTGTTAGGACACCAAGTAGTTGTAACGGTGGTGGTGGTGGTGGTCTGGGAGCGGGTGGTGTTCAATGAGGTTCAATGATTGCAGACGACATGCCGGTGGACTCCCAGCGTAGCCGGGCGGAAGACCAAAGGACTGCATTGTTCTGTCTCTGAAAGGCACAGACAATAGCTTCTTCTCTTGACAAGACGAGACTGGCAACAAAAGCGTGCTTAGAAAGAAAATTATGTGCTTAAGCAACATTTAAATGGGACAGGTCGTGCACAGTAGGTAAGGACGACAGGCTGGATACACCTCACACTAGCCGACGACTTCAAAGCAATGCAGGTGTACTGGTCAGGTGGTGTGTTTCAAACACCTGATACAGGTTTTCACCTGAAATTTTTAAAAGAATTGCCGGACCGTTTCAGTAACATCTAACCTGTTTATAATCGTGATCGGACAGTAATATCAGGAGTTGGTTATACCTGTGTGTCATTTCAAATCACTATGATGTCGGTACAAGCAGAATACTGGGGAGACAGGTGTGAAGCTGACCTCTAGTGCCAGAACAGGAACCACAGACAGGTCTGTAATTTTAATTTTTATGTCAGCTCAGATCACTTTCTAGCATGAAACACGAGCAAATAAGTGGGACCTCAAAACCAGAAAACAGAATCAGAACCGCTGATGAATATTAATATTAAAAGATAACTTAGGAACGCAAGTGCCAGGTATTCTTTTAATTATAAGACTTGTTTAAATATTTTACATTAAACTAATCTGTGTTTTCGGTATTCTTGTATTTTTATCTGTAAAGGAATAGCCTAAGTATAGCTAGAGAATGAACGCATCTTCCTTGTTTTATTTTGTTTGTTTCTGTTCTGTTGAAGCGGTTATATGACCTTTCACAAAGATATCTGAAAACCATTGGTAAAATGTCATTTCTGCTTCTCAACCATTCTATCTTTACCGCCCTCAATCAATTTCAAGATTTATATTAAATTTTTTTCTATAAAGTGCTTCACAGTTGTCTCCATCAACTGGGACACTGACAACAGAGTTTGTTTAATATGGTTGTCTACAGCACACGGTCCAGTGAGCCACTCCGTTTTAAGTTGGTTTGTATAATCGATTGAATTATGACAGACCTGATAAAGCTTGTAACGAGTCTATACTGCAAAAAAAATTCTGTCTAATCGTTTTTAAGCTTCATTTGCCCTGCAAAATAAAAGATCAGGTTTTTTCAGAATGTATCCAAAGCAAATGGAGGTTCGTTGCTCTTTAACTAAAAGGCAGTTCTTAGGGCTGAACAGGCAGGTTTGAAACTGTATTGCAAGCTCACAATGTCCAACAGACAGCAATAGAAAAAGTTTACTTTGAGCTGTCAAGTGCCTGCCATGGCGGTTATGAAATTGCGAAACTATTTTTTTGTGGCATAAGCCCCGCGGCGGTGAGTTGGTCTTATTCACGCCCAGCCACTGACTGAGGCTTTGGTTCCATTCTCTGCTCGGACAATCCAGCCATTCACACCACGAGCAAAAATGTTTCATCTCTCGAGCAAAGAAACATCGACACAAGCGTGACAGTCATCGGGGAGTGGAGGGGGGGTACAGGAGGGAATATTTAATGACAAACCTTTAAAGGCCTGCCTGCACCCTAAATTTTAACGGTTAAAAACTAGAACAAAACAATGTTTAATTAATAATTTTTCTTTTTCATGATGCATCATTATTTGACACGTAACAACAAATTTGTTTATCTGATTTTCGAATATAATCTGTTTCTTCATTTTTGTTCCTTATTTCAAAATTCTGATTTTTGTTTTTCGTTAGGTTTGTTGTTGTTGTTGTTGTTGTTGTTGTTGTTGTTGTTGTTGTTGTTGTTGTGTTTGTTTTGGAGTTGTTAATTGCATGGTTTTTCAAGGAACATTCCTTCTCTTACACTTCTCTAATAAACCTGATATTCGCATTTGTAATCTTGATATAACTATTGTTAGTAACATAGATATTAATAGATGATATTAGATATTGAAAAAAATATCTTTAAATAGTCCAAATAATGATCGTGTGTTATTTTTGTCGGTCCTACTTGCTGTTGATAATTTTATAAATATATTCTCTTTTTAAGGTTTGAAGAACCTAGCACATGTTTTAGGGTTTTATAAAGACAATAGTAACAGACTCAGCATGAGCAGTACACCGACCCACATGTGACAACACATAACTTATTCACAAAAGATAGTCCAGCAATATGTGAAACATTGTCTGGCACTAGCTATTACTTATTTCAGACCTGAGTGCGTGGTCATCCGCACCATTCATTCATAAACTTGATGATATGGAGTCGACAGCAGACATTCTGCAACATTCTCGTAAACTACTAGACGGATAGCGATTGATTGACAAGAGCTGCAACCTTTCTGTCGGGTAGAGCTTTAAGCCAGACACTCACCAATGGTATCAATCAGTCAGGGCACTCGAGCATGAAAGTACTGTCCTTCTTTCCTGGGGTCGAGCTGTATAATGGATGCCATGAGCTTTCCTCGCTCGACCTAGCACTGAGAAAGCGGCTTTGAGCTCACAAGACACAGAAGCGAATTCAAATTATATACCACAGCAAATGTACAAAAATCTCAAGAAAAAACTTGGTATGGTTAAAAGAGCAAAGATAACAAAAAGTAGCAGTGCAATATTGTAGGAACATAAACTGCTTGTATGTCTGTGACGAAAACCGATATAAATGTGTCTCTTCGTTACTTTTCTGTAACTATTATCACAGTGTTCTCTGAAACAGTGTTTTCTTATTTCACTCCGGGACTTGATTTTTGTCTCGCCAGAAATGGATGTCATCAAGGGGCAACAACGACAGCGGCAGGTGGCGTCGCTGCGTGCGAGGCGGTTGAACCAGACGGCCGAGGCCCTGCTGCTGCAGCAGCTGCACGTGCTGGAGAAGCTGCAGGCGTTGTCGACGCGACGTCTCGCTCGCGGGCAGCACGCGGTCCTGCTGGAGGCCATGAGCGCTGACCCGCCTCAACACTATCCCAAGGGAGACAACGTCGTCAGTCATGGACTGCAATTACCTCCCTTGAATAACTCAGCCGAGCCGAGCGATCCCGTGCGACGCCTGTGCAACTCGTTGGTTTGTCTTCAAAACAAGAATGCAGTTGATGACAGAAGAGACGAGGGTTCAGAAGGGAGGATAGGTTCGTCGTGTCGCTATGTGGCTCTGTCACAACTCCCCTGTCACCATTTTCCCTGCGTCCGTCCCGCCACCTACAACACCTTCACTGGCTACCAGAGAAGTGTAGTCGCCAGGGTAAATGCCTCCGTGGCGAACAATTACTCTTCTTCGGAGCCGGGACCGCGCGAGATCTCGACGATGGAGGATGACCTGGAAGGTCACGCCAGTCCTCGTACGTCAGTGCGCGAGCGGCTGAGAGGGTTGCGTCAACTGGTGCACGAGATGCGCGCTAGGAACGAAGGGAAGAGACCGCACGACCGCTGCGTCAACTACGGTCAGCCGTTGTCACGCCGTCTGCTGCGTAAGCCAGTCGTTCCCATGTCACTCGAGGCGTGACCAGGTCACCCGGCCATCACATCCTATAAACTTTCTACAAACTGCTCTTGAGGTCAGCTCTGACATGTTGCCCAGTACTCTACATCAGGTTGAAGTGCTAACCGACAGTGGGTACATAGGATACAGGACAATGTTCAAATATAAATCATAACATAATCAAGTAACGGCTCTTCAAACACAAAGTGTTTAATTAATCCGAGTGATCAGGTTTTTAGAAAAAGTAACATACGTAAGTCAGACATCAAAGGCGCTATAAATAGTGTGTGGCTGTTTAAAAATAGTTTCTTCCAGTCATTTTTAAAGACTGATATCATTTTGCCGAGTGATTATTATCTGGAATGAATATTGCATTCCTTAGGAATATGATATTCTCTCTCATTTAAGTAAAGACCTTTGTAGAACCCTACAGAAAGAAATGCAATAGGTATGAATGTATATTTTTGATAGTACAGTGATACCTCGGTTCTCGAACATAATTCGTTCCGGGAGGACGGTCGAGAACCGAATTGTTCGAGAACCGAAGCAATGAAACCCAAAGGAAATACAGTGATACCTCGGTTCTCGAACATAATTCGTTCCGGGAAGACGGTCGAGAACCAAATTGTTCGAGAACCGAAGCAATGAAACCTATAGGAAATAATGGAAACTGGAATAATTCGTTCCAAGCCCCAGAAAATGCCTATTTACTGGCCTAATTTGTATATAATATGTAGAAAAACATGAGTCTCAACAAGAAATAAGAAATAAAAGTGTATTTATTAAAACAAAAAAAAACAACAAACAAACAAAAAAATGTACAGTACAGTACAGTAAATTGTGTTTCATTTACTGTACCTGTACTAAACTTTATGGCAGGTGGGAATGAATGTGGAGGGAGGAGGGAAGGGGGATGGTTATTGTTTTGAAGGGGAGTCCTCTTCAATAAAAACAGAGGGTAACTGCTCTTCGGGTGTTTCTGTTCTCTGTATCTTTTGCTGAGGAGAATCAGAATCTTGCTCTGCAGTTGCTTGTCTGATTTCTTTACGGAAGAATTTGTCAATTGTTTGCTGTTTTTTTCTCCTTTGCAAAATTTTGCGGAAAGTGGACATAACATTGTCATTAAAAATGTTAACTGCTCTATTTGCTACCACTTTATCAGGGTGATGTTGTTCAACAAAATTTGCGATTTCTGCCCATTTTGCACACATTTCATGACTCTCTCCACAAAACGTGACTCTCTCTCTCTCTGCACTCACACTGATGACGCAAGCAAGGCGCACTGGGCCGAATGAACGCCGTTCGGCTCAACTCGGCTCATCTCGGACGTTCGGATGTTCGAGTTCCAAATATTTGTTCGGATTCCAAGACAAAATTTTCTCGAATTTCCTGGTCGAATACCGATTTGGTCGAAAGTCAAGGCGTTCGAGAACCGAGGTATCACTGTAATGGAAACTGGATTAATTCGTTCCAAGCCCCAGAAAATGCCTATTTACTGGCCTAATTTGTATATAATATGTAGAAAAACATGAGTCTCAACAAGAAATAAGAAATAAAAGTGTATTTATTAAAACAAAAACAAAAAAAAAACAAAAACAAAAATGTACTGTACAGTACAGTAAATTGTGTTTCATTTACTGTACCTGTACCAAACTTTATGGCAGGAGGGAATGAATGTGGAGGGAGGAGGGAAGGGGGATGGTTATTGTCACTGATGACGCAAGCAAGGCGCGCTGGGCCGAATGAACGCCATTTGGCTCATCTCGGACGTTCGGATGTTCGAGTTCCAAATATTTGTTCGAATTCCAAGACAAAATTTTCTCGAATTTCCTGGTCGAATACCGATTTGGTCGAAAGTCAAGGCGTTCGAGAACCGAGGTATCACTGTATATTTCAAATGTGGAATTTACTTGTGCAGATTTTTCTGGAGTTTTTTTTCTAACGTATTATGTCTGAAAGTCAGTTTAGTAGGTTAATAAAGAATTGTTCTCTCCAACCGTAACATAACTGTAACTCCGTCTTTGCGTGTGAGCGGTCGCCAGCGCGCGCAAAAGAGGAAAAGACAGGAAATAATGTTAAACGTAAGACAGAAAGAAAAGGATAAAAAAAAAAAAAAAAAAAATAAGGAAACAAAAACAAGAATTAACGACAGATAGTCACAACCCACTAAAAATTCCAGACAAAAACAATTCGAAAATTAGACACTTTAATTGCAATAGATATCTGAAAGCTCCGTGTCCATGGATCTTTAAAAAATAACAGAACAAGAAGCAAGTAAAAAACATTGATCCTTCTCCTCCTTACTATACACAGCTTCGATCAATCTTTTTGGTACGGTTAAAAATACCAGCTTTGTTTTTTTTTAAATCTGTTATTTACAACGGTTTGTATCGTATATTTGTCATCAGTTCATCCATCACATTCAGCAAAACATTCAAATGCAGGCAAATGTTTGCCGTGTTGCCCTGTCGCTCAGGGTGGCACAAGTCCCACCTCACAAATCCATTTTCCTCAAGCCAGTTGATGGAATACAAGGACAATTTTAGTAGTTATTAACATACAGCAATTTTTTAAATACGATACACTCACCGATTCGTTTAACATATACTTTAACATGTCTCGGGTATGTACATAGGGACAAAGGTAAGTCAAGAAGTCATGCATGAGATTTGAGCAAGGGCAAGGTTCCCATTTCAATGACTTCTTATCGACTCTTCGTGAAAAACTGCTTAATATATTCATGATTATAAAAACAGAAAACTTTTTGAGACAATAGTCCAGGAATCAATCAGCAAAAACAGTTTAGAATTTCTATTTCATGTTTGAGACAATAGTAAACGCCTAGCAGTCACCTACAATGTTCATGAATCCGTTCATTGTATTATGTCTTCCTCCTAATAACAATACAGCAAATTGTACCTTCGTGTAAATATTTTTTTACTCAGAAAACAATATTCTGAAATGACCCTACATTGCCATGTCCTCGATGTAGTGGATGCTAAAAATGAGAAAAAATGAGATGTAAGTATTTTCAATATTTTAAAAATATCAAGACAAGCATTCTGTCGTAAACGTCTGCCTTATCTACACATATTTATGTCTATTTCCCTTAGAAAATTTCTTTAAAATTGGACAGTGAGAAGATCCAAAAGATAGTAACAGTCAATACTTTTTAAGCAAAAGCGTTGATAAATTGTGCTCTCTATTAAAACAGATAAATACCACATTTTTATTGCATACATCACTTTGCTTGACTGAGACGGAGATTCTAACAAGGTAGACGGGATAAACACCAGTGTTGGTTCTTCTCAACAGATGAGATCATTAACTTGGTCAGTAAAACGGCCTTTGAGAAACAATTTGAAAAAATGCAACGAACAATTTCAGAGGAAGAACAATTTGAGAGGAAAAAGACCCATTCCATGACTGACATTCTGTCTCGCCAATGAAGGTCTGGGTACTGAATCAGCTATCGTTGATATATTAGTAACAGGGTAGCGCAGGTTAGGAACAGCTTGTATAAAGAAGTACAACAGTCGACTTGTAAGATCACAGGGAAAACAATTCATGAACACATCAGTGTACAAATATACAGCCTGGCTAACACATGACAGGAAAGTCATAAAAAGATAGCGGACTGAAAAAAAGGCCCTCGCCAAGGCCTCGGCTGGTGAATGTTTCTCGTACTTAAAATACATCGAGAAAAATTTGCTCTCGGGAAAACACCGCATGGACTTACTGACACGGTACAACAAAATGGAAAACTGAACGGGTTGTGTTATCATGTCTACCTTGAGATCAGACGATGCCCTGTCTGCCTGGAGACCTCACGATGACACTTTGCCGACAAAGGGATTGAAATTGGGGATTTCCTGTTTGCTTTGAGACTGGATATGCCATGACCTGTTCGCTTAAATACTCTATACCCATAGAATATACGAACATTACACGACAGAAGGAAAGCTCGGTTACAAAGAAGCTGCTTATTGATTATTCCCGTAAAGATTTATTATGTATTCATAATTTTTAGTCCAGTTTGGAAGTTGTTTTCGAAGAAGGCACTCGTTGTCCTATTACAACTGGACTAGACAATGCCTACTGAAGGAAAAAAATACAGTTTTTATCTGTCACAATTACATGGCTATACTGTTTACAGCCATATTTATGAGTCAGTCCGTGTAACAAAGGTGTATCGATTGAAACTCAATAAGTTCTTGATAGATGGACAATCCCGAACGAGAAGCTTCAAGTGAAAATTTCAGATATTAATCAGCTTAAATAAACAACACTCGGGCCCTTTATTCTCACAAAAATAATTTTAAACATTTGTACATTTCATGGCTTATGTGCTTCAACAAGAACAATATGGAAGCAAGATAACATCACTAACACTGTAAACAATATTTGGTTGTTTTCAGCATCGTTAACAATATGTATCACAAACAGTAGTTTCAGAAGCAATCTGGAATGTTGGGAGAGACATGAATGGGGATCGGTTAAAATATACTGGAATGAGTTATCATATCAGTGTCCATTATTGCATAGAGCTCGTGGCAGGAGCACATTTACACAATGTTTGTAATCACCCACACTTCGACACACATTCTGTCTCTCCTTCTCTTGCTCTAGCACCTTCTTTATCTTTCTCTCCAAATATAATGACATGTGTGGCAGATTATCTTACCTAAGAAATAATATATTTCAAATTTCAAACTGCCACAGACTAATAATTATACCAAAATAAAGTACATGCATATGTCTGTGCATCAAAAAAATATATAGAATGAAAATTGTGGGAAATATGGTGTAAACTACATATTGCTGTAAAATATTTTAAAACTCTTTACATGTCTATGAAGTGTGTATCTCACAATAACTATAAGCTGTAAGCAAATTAGTTCAATGATTAGTTGTAAGGAAGTAATTAAGAACGTAAACATAAAGGTGAATAGTCAAATTACAGAAATGTAATCTAATTAAATTAAATAAAATTTTAAAAAATTAAATAATATTTCGCATAAAAACAGCAGAAATCTTTTAATTTTCTGCGGTTAGTTTCTTTTCCCTTCGGAATGATTACTTGTTAAACTGTTTTGTTATTCCGAGCGTTGCGAAGTCAGATTGTGAGCAAAGAAAGTTTAGAAGCTTTGTTTGGTTACTTTGTCCATAAAGACTGTATATTACAGGAAAAGTAAACACTACTTTGTAAGCTCTTGATCTCTATGCCAGAAACACCATTCAACACCATGGCAACCTCCACTTGTAGAAGTCTGTAACTGAAGTCTTGGGCAGTAACGGATACGATGATGTATGCGCCTGGCAGTTGTAGACAGTTTCAGATGTATTCGTCCACCACAACTATCAGCTGTCAATGTGTTTATATCATATGTGAAATATATTTTTAATGTGTTTTTGATTAAGTCACAACCAAAGACTTCCGGACAAACCGTAAAACATCACAGGTATCACAAAGAGTCATCGGGCAATAGTCACATGACATGGTCAGTCACAAGACAAAGGCGTGTGTCCCAAGCCTCCGCCTCGGAGTTCATGCACCCAGCCATGACCCGTCAGCAAAGAGTGAAAGCACCAAAAGGAGATTATGTCGCGAGAGGTGAAGGTCATCTAGCGCCTTTAGATGCCATCAGGTTGCGAAGCTTGGCCAGGTTGTCGAGGGTGATGGAGTCGGAAGGTTTCAGTGCGAGCGCCTTCAGGTAGCTGGCCTCTGCCTCGGCAAGTCGCCCGTTCATGTGCAAAATGGCGCCAAGATTCATATGAGCAGTAGCTTCCTGTATCAGACAGCCAGTACTCTGTTTAGTGAATCATCACAGCGCACACAGGAACATTCTCACACTGCATTTCTATCCAAACTGTTCGAACAATGCTTCTACGTTTCTCATGACATCCGACTAGTGACAGTTATTTCTATGCGTGACTATAGAGAACAGATGTTCTAAACTGTATAAATACTCATATCTTGGGTATATTGATCAGAAGATATAAACAAATGTAAACAATGGTAAACATATACACAAATAAAGAAATATAAACATAGTTCACAATACTGAATACATTTATGTTAATCGTTGGTGAATGAGACAGGAAAAATATTTTGTACAATATACTTACTTGGGGTCTAAGCTGTGTGGCTTTTAAGTATAACTGTTCAGACATTTGTCGATCATTTATCTGCCTGGAAGACAAAAAAAAAACAACAATTATCAGTTCGCGGTGGCACACAAGCAAAGGAAAACCTTCAGAGTGAACTCTGTCTCTCGAGCAGACAAAAACAACTCTCCATTTGTCTCTTCGCCTCCCAGAATGGAACAGAATCCTTCATGTCAATGTTGATATGCATGTGTACCAATCACAACCACTTACAACAGCATTTTTACCTGAAGGTGTTAGCGGCGTTAAAAACAATGTCGAACTCGTCCGGCTTTTTCCTGAGGGCCTGTCTGTACAGCTCTGCTGCTTCTGCGTGCCGACCTCGCGCCGCGTGCAGCTGAGCTACAAGAAATAAGGGAGGATAACGAGCTTTATTCCGACTGTTAACAGCATCGCAGTGCCGCGCCCGACACAGTTTCTTCCATAAATATGTCAAGGAAACCCTTATATATATATAAAGAAGCCTGCTGGAATTGCCCTTGGGGATAAATAAATTCGTCTTGTATTTTGTCTATTAAATTATTCTCGACATCGAACACACATTGTCAGAGGAGTTTGACTGGCAATGAATAAAGTTGTGTCTGATTCTATAATAGCATAAAGTTGTGTTGATAATTTCCCCTTAGGTATTAATGTCCCATGAATAATACTAATACCAAATCTGAAAGTGAAAAACATGTAATAGTTTGTTCGTCAACACAAGTATACCAACGAAAAAGTGACAGAAATCCCTAAAACATAATTTTATAATGGTGCTGGTAAAAAATACTTCATAGTAAGAATTGTCATTGAGTAATGTGGGTTTACCATGATGATGATCCACCATGCCGTCAGCGGGATCGAGAGCGCGTGCCTTGTCGAACCACCTCAACGCTTCCTCATCATGCCCCTGGTAACAGAAAGGAAACGGTTGTTATATTGGCGACAAGCTCATAGTCACAAAGCAGAAAAAGTACACTATATTCAGTCTTTCTTTAGTCTGAAAATAGACTGCCAACAACAAAAATTTAAAAAGTAGACTAAAAGGATAGTTATTTACCTATCAACATTATCCGAAAAAAAAAGGTAAAAAAAAAAGTTAATCATGCAGACATACCGGATGTCCAATCACCATACATGAGAAAAAAAGAGTTTACCTTTACCCTTAACAGGCAATTGTGTCTGACATTTTATCCAGTTGTCTTAGGCTTTTCCCAATTTTTTGTCATTTTATTTGCCTACCTGCATCACCGTTCGTGTCGTGCTATGATCTGATTTTCCGCACCCATCCACCACACGCAGACACCCTCCCTTCCTCTTATTTCCCACTGTCAACCTCATCAAGACAAGGGTCATGAAGGAATGAGATGGAGAGCAAAGTTTACCCTGTGCATGAACAGCCGGGCCAGGGTGAGGTGGGCGGGTATGTGGTCCGGTTTACTCTTGAGGGCTTCTCTGTACCAGTGTTCCGCCATCTTGTCGTTGTTCATCTTCATGTACAACTCACCTGAACACAACACCAAAAAAGTCCTGCCATTGAGACCAACAAAAAAGTACACACATTAATAGAGACTGCACTTCTAAACAAAGCTAAATAAAAAAAAAGAACAAGAATACTTAAGAGGGGGTTTCACAAAGACTAAAGCAAAGAGACAAACAATCAGACGTCTGGAAAGTCGAACGCACGAACTCAGACTTAAAGAACATGAAGAGAGAATCAGATGCCAAACGAGAGGTGGACAATACTGAATTATAGAGAGAAGGAAGGCTGAGACTAAGAAAGGTATGAAAAAAATGAAGAAAAAGATATGTATTGAATAAAAGGGAGATAGAATAAAGATGTGAAGATAGAAGCTTCTAGATAAACGAGTAAATAACTGACGCAGGCTGCAGCTATAAAAATCGCCTGATGCCAAAGAGATAACCAGGGATGAAAAAGACAGGGTGAGGAAAAACAGATGCACACAGACAGGAAACTGAGACATAAAAATGGGGAAAAAAAGAACTCGTTGCCCAGTTTGATAGAAGCTCTCCTCGACAAATGAGCACTGGCAAAATGTGGCACATCATGGAGTGTTTAGCCACGTGACCGGCGGCTAGCAGACGGTTCTGATCACATACCCAACATGTTCTGGATGCTTTGAGCTGGATAGTGGCTAGGTCGTCTTTCCAGGGCCTCCTCGTACACCCGCAGAGAATCCTGAATTGTTAGAAGCAGATTTTTAACATTGACAATAATAAAGCATATAAGTATATAAAGGCTTAAGCTACCTCCCCACCTTCTAGTCGGTCTAGTCCTTTGAACGCACTTCCGGCACTGAAAATTCCCTTTTATTTGTCTCTGTCTCTTCCTTAATACAAAGAATATATTTTCGGATGAGTTAATTTATTTTTTTCATGCTAGTAATTCCGGGCTGAAACATTTGTGTGTCCATGTGTAGTAGACATCCATGTGTAATGGGACACATAATCAGTACTGAGACTAATTCCTCACTAATATCATCTCGTAAACTAATATATGTATGTACCTGCAGCATATTGTGTTCAGCAAGCAGTCGGGCGAGATTGTACAGACAGGACACTTTGGTGGACTCGTGTAGACGAGGATCCTTGAGACCGGATGTATCCAAATCCGCACAATGGCGGTATATCTGGAGCAGAGAGAAACATTACAGACTAACAGGACAGACTCTTTACTTCCGTCGTGAATAACTTTGCTCATCTTTTCTGAAAATGATTGCAAACTGATATGAACATTCTTCCGCATAAATACTTTAGCACATTATTCAACGAAAAATACGATTTTTTGCATATCAAATTTTATCATTTAAAAAATTGAGAGGCAATAACTAAATTAGGGAAAAGCCCACTGATCCAAGTATACCTACCTTTGCAGCTGTCTGTACATCTCCACTTTGTGCAGTCAGTATACCAAGATTCAGGTGGGCCACTGTATCAAGGAAACGAGCAAAGCAGCTTAATTATTCCAAAGAAGCTGATTAAAATTGAATGCAGACTTTGCTTTTCTATAACTTTTTTTCTATTACAATATGTTAGTAGATGGTCTTGGACATTGAAAAGATAATGGCTTTATATATATATAAGGGTTATTACAATGCTTTGATCAACCAGACTGTTATCCGTTTCTAACCCAACTAATTTAAGTTCAAATCGATTGAATCTCATAGTGCTGACAGGTTAATAGAATATACCAGTGTAATTAATTTGACATAAAAATGAGTGAATGGATTGAAAATTAAAAAGATCCTTTCTTTTCTTTTTGGGGTAGGTTAGCGTATGATGCACGTGTAGCACAATTACATATCTTGGCTGCCTAGAAATAAATGAAGATACAGAAACGAATGAAGAACAGAGCCATCAAAACAAATCCAGCCATTGCCGTTGTAACAGAAATGTGGAATACCAGAGCTCTAAAAAAGAAATACACAATTAAGAATCTGCAGAAGCAATGTCCTTTCGGTCTTTATGGAAGTGAATCCTGGAAGATAACAAAAATCAGTTACACACTAGAGACCTTTCAAACCAAATGTCTGAGGAAATTTTTCAAAACATTCTGGCCTAAATTAATTACTCATGAAGAAATCCGTGAAAGAGCCAGCTTTACAAATATGACAACCATAATCCAAAAACGAGGATGAAAATGGCTAGGGAATGTGTGCAGAATGAAACCAGAAGCATCCCCGAAAAAAAAAAACCTTCATTGGACAGATGATGGCAAAAGGAATGTGGTTGGCCAAAAGAAACATGGCGAAGTTCAGGAGAGAGAGAGAACTAGAGGATGAGAACCTGTCCTGCAACAACAAAGCTAAAGTTGATGCTGATGGACTAAAATGGAGGTCTCTAATGTAAGCCTTTTTTACCATCTAGATACGAAGAAGAATTAAGTAGCTCATGCAGAGGAAAAGTTTATTTTTTGACTCATTAAATACGACAGAAGCTTCCAGAAAACACTAATGAATCGCTGTCATAACAAAAAGCCGAGAGAAGTAATGTCAGTTCCAATCAAAATTCCGGTAAGAAATTTTTATCTTGAAAATGAAAGAGATTAGGGGAATCATGGAGGATGCAGAGTCATTTAATGTACATTTTATTTTCTTATTTGTTAATGAACATTAATTGCAAAAATGGTGTAAAATAATGGTACAGTAATAAATACATGTTAAAAAAACAGCCTAAGTAAATGGTCCTTCAGTATAGCATGTTGAGAATGGCACTAAATGATTCACCCTGTGTGCTCTCTGACAGCTGCTGTTACTGCAACTGACAGATTGCTGCAATTTCGCTCAACTGCAGTAATTTAAAATATCTGCTGCAATTGAAGTGTCTCGCGCAGCACCCACCTGTCAGCTTTGGTCTGAAGCTGATGGCCCGTCTGTAGCACTCCATGGCTTCGTCTCTTCTGTTTTGGTTCTGTAGCAAAATGCCTCTAACGGACAGAAACAGCATCAGGGCGATGATGACAACCTCTGTAACACTGGCGCTAGTATGTACACCAAACTAATTACAACGATTTCACAGTTAAAGGGGAATGAAGGAGGCAGGAGATTTTGAGAGTTGAACAGACAGACGGATATATACATAAGTCTGTGATTATCACCACACCGTTTGATGGCTGCAGTGTACCACATTTTCTCACACCTGCAGCGCAGATATTGTTGTGGTTTGTGACTAAACACTTTACATTTGTAAAGCTCATTGGTATACTTACAAACAAACAAACAAACAGATCACTATGTCCCTCGATTTGACCACAATGATCCACTTCGCTCAACTAGCTGAAAATAGTACCAGTCATGGTACTAGGTAACCAGGTCCTGTGGTTGAACAGCATCAGCAGCACAGCCACACTTCCCACAATGCCTCTGCCACGTGCTGCACGTGACTAGCGACAGGAGCCTAGCGCGTGCGCTACTAGCCCTCGTTTAAATGAATTAAGGAATCTGTTGGTGCACAAGACAATCATGTAATGTGACTAGATACTTGGCAGAAAATGTTCGCTTCATTGACTTACAGGTTGTAGTGCACATCCGCCATGTTGCCACGGTGTTTCAAGGCGTTGCGGTATGCCACTTCCGCTTCAGTTGCCTTGCCAGCGTCGTTTAACACGTTAGCCAAGTTACCCCAGGCTACGACATACACGCGCGTGCACACACACAAACACACGAACACAAATATAATTAAATCAATGATCGCGCGTGCGGGTGAAAAATACATGAAGACGACAATGCAGAAAGAACTACCTAATCTGAAAGTTATGGCACAGCATTTTCCACTCACAGACTACCCGAGTTATCACCTCCCCATCGCTATCTACATTGCTAGTCTAGTGGTTGTCTGGCTTACTTACACTAAGGTGTCTGCAGAAAAGACGAGAAAAATGGTCACTGAATAAAACATCACCCAACGCGATCTGATTATATTTTTATGAAGTGTTATGATAACAATAACAAGTGATTGATCTATGGTAAATTTGATTCTCTACAGGAATTCAAACAGCTGAAAAAAATATTTTTAAAACGCGCTTAATGGAATGAATGTTGTTTACATCACAAAGGAAAGAACGACAAAGAAATAAATAATTAATACCTTTCGCTGGATTGACGGAAATACCGGCAGTGTACAATCTTTCCTCCGAAAGCCAATCTTGATTACGTAACCAGGTCCTGAGGCTGAACAGCATCAGCAGCACAACCACGCATCCCACAATGCCTTTCTTCTGCCACGTGCTGCGCGCGGCCAGCCACATCAGCCGTGCGCCATGCGCTACTAGCAGGCAGAGGCCGGCGGACGGGATGTACAGGATGCGCTCGGCGAGAACAAACCCGACATAGAAGAAGAGGTTGGAGGCTGGTATGAAGGGAAACACCACCAGCGCCAGCGACAGCACCAGCACGTCCAGCGACTTCCCATGCAAGCTAGAGTGAGGAAGAGGTCTCCCGTACTCCTTCGTTCGTCCGTTGGCATTCACATCACGGCCATTCTGTCCAATGCTGCACTGGGTGGAGGAAGTCCGCAGCGGAGAGCTTCGATGGCCGTTCACGTTGCCATTGGCAACGACGACCTTATTACCGAGCTTCCGCGAGGAGTCGAGTGCTACTTGCTCGTTGTCCAGAGCTCTCAACACGTGACGAGCTGCCAATACCAGACAGGCGTACATGGTCAGCGAAGCCAGGTTCCGGGGGTCAGAGAAGCTGGTCAACAGCGGGATGGCCTCCATGGACCAGTCGAAGCTCAGCGTGCACGGGAAGAGCAGCAGCATGGCGTTAGCAGCAGGCAGGTAGTTGAATGTGAGGGTGCGGGTCAGCAGGCTGTCCGAGTCGGATGCTGGATTGTCCGAGGGCGCGAACTCTGGCGGCTTGTTTCCCATGAAATACACACGAAACCCGACCAGAGAGCAACCACACACGAACAGACAAAGCAGGCCTTCTCGCAGTCGATTGTAGCGACTCTGGAACAAGATAATTGTTCAGATCATGTATTTGATGAATGGACGAGTATCTGATTTATTATTTGTTCTTTTACGTGGATGAGTCATGATACTTGTGTAGTTTTATTACTAACCAGTATGAAATGATTTGTCATGATTGTGCTCAATCTGTGATAGGATTACTAATGTGTTGTCCTTGCTATTTATTGTGTTTATAAAGGCATAATTGCATGTGCTTATTTGTTTGCGTGTACATATGTGTATGCGTGCAAGTGGGGATATGTGAATGGGGAGATATAAAAGCTGTAGTGAAAATGTGAGGAAAAGATGGCATGAAAAAAAAAACGTGTTGAATAAAAGATAATTATAAAGAGAGAGAAGAGGACGAAAAATTAAATTTCCGAAAGAAAGACAAAGTTATTATTTGAAAAAAGAGAACGAGAAAGAATGTGTAATGTCTGTGCGTGAGTGTGATTGAGTGTTTACAGAGTATATACACTGACCATCTACCTCCTAGAGAAGCAGCTAAGATGTAAGGGCTCAGTTACTGGGATGTACATAAAATCAATGAGACACATTCAGGTACAATTTGTCAAGCGTCAAGACACCAGACATGCTTGCCCAGGGGAATGAAAAAACAATACTTGATTCGTCTTGTCGAAAATCGATCAGACGGGTTCAGACACACGCTCTCGGTCACGCAAGTGGCGCGCGCAGCCCGTAGACCGATAAAACTAAAATGTAAAAAAAAAAGAAAGATAAAGTCTCTGTCTGTCTCTAATGAACACGAACCTTAACGAAGAACTGCATAGAGATGACATCTAAGACAGGCGCCCTGCTGACCACGACGATGTCATACACGGCGCACACGGCCAGCACGCTGACAGCCTGTTCTTTGGCCAGCATGCTGCACGTGGTCAGCAGCATAACACCTCCCATCTGCAGCCACCGTCCTCCCATCAGCACCCCACACCCTTCTCTCACGGACACGTAGCGACAGTAAGTGATGAAAGTAAGCAGCAGGAAGAGGCAGGCCAGGACATCCGCTCGGCCAACCACCCCGGCTACGGCCTCCGTGTGAATCGGGTGGCTGGCGAAAAGGAGACCCGCTACCAGCGAGGTCACCGCGGATCCCTGGACTCGATGGGCAAGATGCGTGAAGACGGCGGTGGTGAGGCTGTGCAGCAGGACATTGGCCACGTGGTAGCCCCAGGGGTTCAGCTTCCCGGCGATGTAGTTGAGCCGGAAGGTCGCGACGGTCAAAGGTCGGTAGGACTTGTGGGAGCCGGAGTGGGTCAGCGGCGTCCCCCAGAAGTCGTCCCACAGAAGATTGCTCCATGGTGTCTCGGGCAGGAGATCCGGGTTTCTTACAATTGCACGACTGGCAACAAAGAAATGCAAATGAATAAGTACATGAATACACGCGGTGGCAA
Organism: Pomacea maculata; assembly: GCA_004794325.1. Taxonomy (NCBI): domain Eukaryota; kingdom Metazoa; phylum Mollusca; class Gastropoda; order Architaenioglossa; family Ampullariidae; genus Pomacea; species Pomacea maculata. The sequence goes on from SRHC01003009.1 coordinate 26,254, forward strand.
TCACTAACACACATACTAAAAGTGAGAGACAAACATTCAACCACAAAAACACAAATAAAAATAAAAGTACACGTTCATGTAAGAATGGTACCTCATCCCATTGTCAATAATATAAGCACATCCGATATTTTTGTTAAAAATTTCGCAAGGTGGTAAAAAATACACACGAAAGTTTCTCCCCTGGCTGGTTAACCACAAAAACAAAAAAAAAAAAAGCACACAAAAGAACTCCAAGACTCGCACACAAACAAAAATATCGTGCGCACTCGGGTATCCCGAACTCTACCACGTGACACTACCACCAGGACATCGTCATCTCTCCTTTCGCCCGCTCCATACCCATCTTACCCTGGCATATAAAGACAAGCGCACAGACACACCAAAAGTAACAATTGCTCTGCCGTGCATAAATGTGATTTTAATTCTCCCATATCCCTCGGAATCCTTATCACCACCCGTATCTTCTTGGTGGCGAGGCTTGTTTCAAATGTGCGTGATATTATGTTGACATGCCAGTCGAGAGAGGGAACAACTGAGAATCTTTATGTGTAACACGACAATGCAACACAAACCAGTCTCTGAAAAATCATCGTACAGCCTTTCAATCGATGATAACAGATAATATTGTAAGGTATACTTTTGAAATTCCAAACTGGAAACTGAGCGAGTTTGTTTTTTTTTAACCCCGGTGCACATACCTCGGGTCTCTCAAATGAAACAGACTTTATCAAGTGTCACAAGTGTCCAGCAAACATGCTTCAAACATTTCTTTTTAGTCAGTCTTGCATTTCTCATTCAAAGTTGGAATGGCTGCCGACAAAGTTCCTCTCCGCTCCTATATTTATTTTGGTAGAGGGGAAGAATGGAACATTTAGACTGGTGTGAATAAAATCATGTCGACTTTATTCAGCTCAGCAATTTATTTACCTGTTATTACCTGCAAAGGTAATAAAAAGCTCTCTGAGGACATACCTCGTGTACTCCTAAGAAGTTTCAACAAAAAACAAAGTAAACAATAATATAGTCCAGTTTTAAACTACTGTAGATATGGACTTATTCCTTTCCACCCACAGAACATATGGCCCTCGTGTCATTCTGTGTCTTGAGTATCATTCAGGGTTTACTACAATCATAAATTGTCAGCTATGAGCAGTGTATTCTGTCACTTGTGATGTTGAAATATTTCTTTTTTCTCTCACTTGTTCCTTGATTCTTAATGTTACAAAAAGAATTTCGGGGTAACACTACGATGGGTTTTTTTTTCCAAATAAATGAGAGTTTGCAGGTCAAACTGTTTAGTTACAAGATATAACTGTGACTACAACAGGACCTGGGGATTAAACATCCAGCCGTGCACTAATGTCCCTCCCTTTCAATACGAGCTCGACTACCCCCACTAGGCATGATACGATTCTGCATTTAGTTCTCGACAATCGTAAACTGCATGCGACCAAAAGCACTTCAAGCATTTTATTTGTCACGAACACATTTTTTTTTTAATCTTCACCCTGATGAAAGAATTTCATTTGAATCACTGCCGGTGAGGGAGCAAATAAATCTGTCACCAAAAACTTTCTTTCCGGATGTGTTTTCACTTTTATTCCAGGCTCGAATAGACTCGGGTACACACCCAAACTGTCTGCAACAAACACTGAATAGACCAGCTTTTTCTCCTGAAGTAAATATAAATACATCGCACTCCCTGCTTTTATTAGTCAAAAAGATTTGCCGGAAGGGAGGGAACTCGCAGCTGTATGAAGTCGGAGAAGCGTTGACAGGTTTCTCTTGTCACAAGATTCGTTTCTCACAGAAGTCCTTTCGTTTCTTTGCAAGTGTTTGGTATAGACAAACATGCAGGTAGGGGATTCTACCTGCCCAGAGAGTGAGGGGCAAAGAAAGGCGGTCGTGGTGGAGGAGGTTCGGTTCTTTGTATTTTTATGAGAATCGAGTATCAGAGCCGGGGTCGTTAAATTCTTACGGTCTGTGGCCTCCAGGGTCATTACACAGTCTGGCTCCCAGAAAACACCTCCCGTGTCTTCCACATTTTCAACCCCATTTCCTTTCGTGGCAGTCAGGTGTGATGCATAATATAAATAAAAATAAATAGATTTCTTTCTGGGGTTTTTTTTTCCCTCTCTCACTCTTATGGTTATACATTCCTCCATTGTGACTCTCTCTCTCTCCCCCTTTCACGAGTACACGAACACATATCCACACGTACGCCCTTCTATATATATATACACCACTTTTTAAAAGTCTTATGAATCGTACCCGGAAGAAATCCTTTGAATAAAAAAAATTTCCTTTTCTCAGGGTATGTTTTATACCATTCCAACACTATTTTAGGAATCCATTATCTCATTTTATTTAGTTGTCAAAGCAAATTATCAGCACAGAATTAAAGTATTACACTACTCAGATAAATTTCACTGTGTTGCAGAATTAACAAACGTCAAAGAGTCACATGATCAAAGACAGAATTATACCCCAGCCCATTGCTGGTTTCCCTCGCCCACCACCGGGGTGTAAAAAAGACTTTCAGTATAACCTATTGTTAATCCGAGTACCACTAACATTGCATACCAAGACAACACGAACTAATAAATCACTGAAACGCGAACATGAACTACTTCTAGACTGTAACACTAGCCACTTCTCTCATTAAAAGGTTTAATCCTATGGTTGTGGATGTTGACAGGTGTGGACTACTGAATACCCAGGATCTGCTACTAAGCCAAGGGTATTGTATAACAATGCGACTTTGCTTAAACCTGGAAAGTTAGTTCAGCAAAAGGGCATAATCCTGTCTGTGTGCATGCAAAATACTCTCAAGCCTCAGGTATGCAGGTGGAATACATAATCTGAGCATTTAGTTACCATTTAAAATTACTATACTATTTTATCTGCACCCTCACATTTTAGTTGTAGTCACAAGCTATGTCCTCCCGTTGCGAATAGACATTGTGAGTGAAATTTTAGCCAGAAGTGGGATACTAACATGTTTTGTCCAGCCAACTCAAGGACTTAGATGTGTCAGTAATAATTACCTGTCCCTGTGTGAACTATTTAACTTGTCCATTTTGACAAACCGCAAATCTTTGGAATCAATATCTTTTATTCGATGTGTCGTTTTTGTTACTCAGCCAACTGACGACCAAGTCCTCTCACCTCTGGGAGGAAACCTTGGCTGACAAGCTTCATCTCCTACTCCATAATTCCTACTTTACACCTAGCAACTGATCTCAGTACTAAGCTGTTATCAAATTAGTGGCATCTAGCTTTGTAACTGTTTTTTGTTTTCAACTATGAAAGCACTTATTCCAAGGAGAGCGACCTTCTAACAAAAGACAATATTGGACACGACTGGGTTCACTCGTCCACTACATCCACTAACACAAGCTGCAATATAATAATAATACAAGTCCCGGGGATTACACCAACGGTTGTGATTTAATTTTGTCGCCAAGGGAGAAAATCTTCGATGTCAGCACTGATTTCCGAAATTGTTCGTGAAGAGAAACTGTGGTCGAAATTAGATGATGTTCAGACATCTTCCTAAGCAACTCATTCATTGGTGAAAAGGACATTTGCTACTAAGTGCACAACACTTTGATATTATCTTATCACATATAATGCTATGATAATTTTGTTATTTTCAGCTTTTTATCCTTTCTATATAAGCAAAAATCCCAATTTAAGACATGAACATGGGAATATTTGGGTTATATAACAATTACTTCTTAAGCAATATATTTTCACATGATGCCGACTGAAATGTTAGGCTCTATTCTTTAGCCAAGACACATTTCACCTCTAGTAACAGTCAACTACTTACATTGCCGTTTATTTAGTGTGAATGTCAGCTCCTTTTTTGACATTATAATGAAAATAAACTCTATATAAAAACAATAAGAGTGAAAAAAAAATTAATCAAGAGAGAAAAAAAAAGACTATTTTAAAAAGTTCAACAATCCTCTCAATGTTTTTTTGTTTTTTTTTTGTTGTTGTTGTTTGTTGTTTTTTTTTTGTGTCTACTACACCTTCTGGAAAATGTATTAAGCTTTATCTAGCTTTTTTTATTATTTCCCACACTCTGGTCTGTCTGATGCCTGCGTGCCTGTCTCGGGGACCATTGCTGGCACTAACTGTACATATGTCTAGTCCACGAAGAGACGAGGCGATGAATACGTCTCCATCAGTCACCAGACATTCAATGCATGAACACACATATTAGTCCTTACTGAGACATTTCAAGAATACAATGACTAAAGCCAAGCATTCTTCCGAACTGTTGAGCTCAACCACCAAATAGCATTCTTTTCCCCTCAGACCATGATCCACACAATGTGAGTGCGAGAGAGAGAGGGAAAAAACAGAAAAGAGCACAAAGATATAATGCAGCCAAGGAAGAACAAATAAAAAAAGCTAAACCAAATTATGTGATGTTTGACTTTGTACCTCAATAAAAAAAAATGCAAGGCAAGCAATTTCTGTGTAAATCAGACCAGCAGTCTAGAACAAAAAAGAAGGGGATATTTCACGGGTATGCAGCTTCTGAGTCATTTGCAAAGACGGGCTAAAAATTGCATAGAGACAGTAAACAACAGGTTCATATAAATCTGAACAAAATTCCAAAGCAACGGAAGGGAGTGGAATAAGGAGAAAAATGCCAGTCAGCACAACCTTTACTTCATATCGCAAAATCACAAAATTGTTATTTTTTAAAAAGACATTAGTAAGGATGTTTCTTGAAATAATTGATAAAGTAACAAAGTTGAAATTTGTCATTGTGTAAAAGAACATTGACTATCTCGTCTTTAAAAACTCAGCTGCATGCATGCCAGAAAAAAAAGAAGTATAAATAGTTAAACTCTGTTGGACTGCGCGTGCTTCTGCAACTAGCCACACAGGTATGGCAATGAGAAGGACATAAACTTGTCCCGCAGATAACACAGTGGGTGTCATTGAGCCCCATCGAGCTATACAAGTCACCACATATTTACCAACAGATCAGTGGATTTGTTTAAAACACTCGATTACTTATAATGACCTTTTATCCCACCGAGCTGTTACCATGGTGCAGGGGTTATGTCCTTATGTGCAATAGCCTTGACCTATGTGCAGGAGTATTTTCCCCATCACAATGCCATCAGATGCAAGTCCTTCTGAGATAAGAATCTTTAAGCCACAAAAAATATTTAATTTCGGTAGATAGGTACCAAATTGGAGACGAGTAAAGTAGTGCAAACTATAAAGTGAAGGGTTAAAAAAGTTGTCCCTAAAAATTTCGGAAGAAAATGGGTTTTAAGACTGGCTTGAGTAAGTAAAGAAGACAAAAAATTTCCAAACTGCTCTTCACCAAGATAGTGGTAAGTAAGTAGCCTACAGGTAAAGTGATGGCTTGACATATTAATCTTTCGCCTCTGAGTGGTCCATTAACAATGTACTGCCAATGATGGTGCAGACTGCTACGATATTTTTTAAGGGGTGGAGGTGGGAGGAGGAAGTGGGTGGTGGTGAAGTGGATTGTGATCTCTGCCTTGTTGAGCATCCAGGAAGGAATGTCTGTGTTAAAAGCATCCCGACGACAACTTTATTAGGACAGAGCTCGCATTACAGGGCCCGCCAAGCCACTCGCTCACCGCTGCTAGCGAGCTTCGTCAAGCGCTCGTCAAGACTATACGATTCTCGCGAAGTCTCGCTAATAGCTCGAAGTTCGGTGCTAAGTCCTTCGGCGCCTAACTAGCTGCTAACACCTGTGCCTCCTTTGACACACTCTGCACTTCCCTTAAATCGCGAGGGACCTGTTTCTGTCTGTCCATCATCGGAGCTCGTCAAAGAGCTCGTTTTGTGTTGTTTGTTGTAGAAGTGATCAGCTTCTGTCGAATTTAAACTTAGGGGTCGGTAATAAGTCGTGTGGCATCAGGTGGCATTTCTGTTAGGCTCAGCTGGTGATAGCTGTCTCTCATTTTTTTCCCAAAAAAAATTTGATTGATTACTTTCGATGAACATGAAGTTAGCTACGCGTAAAAATAAACAAACAAAAGCAACTGGGGGAACTCTCAGTACAACCCGGAAGTGATGAAGATTGTTTCCATCATTTCTTTCAAGTTTTATTATTTAGTGTACTCTAAAGATTTAAACGGCATATTCATGAAATATCGGAAAGAATGATGTGTGTGCTGTATGTCGAGGAAGGATGATGCATATTGAGGTTCTGTCTTCGTTAACCAGGTTTTTTTTTTTCTTTTTTATTTATTTATTTTTTTTTTTTATTTTTTTTTGTGTGTGTGTGTGTAACTTGAATCAACAGTTAAGCAGAACCAGCTTTAACAGAAAACATTATCTGGCTGAATGTTGTGTCTGGGTGGTTTTGCTTGTAGTTTTGTTCCATGAAACGAAGAAAATAACCGCCCAAGCAAACAACTTATCTCCCGTTCCAATCAGCTGGTGTCGAGTGCCCCGTTAAGTCTCGTGTTCCTCTAGCGACCAAATTTATAATCCTGCTAACTGATCCGTGGTGACGCCAAATCCCATTACATACACGTGAGCAACTTCAACTGTTGTTGACTCGCCCGCCTGTTGACACGCCCTGACCAAGACAGCTTTAAGAACCCTCGCTCCAAGGTATTACCATTAACTGTTGTCGCGAGGCGCAGCCGAGTGGTCGGGCAACAGTCAACACAGGTGTTTGCAAGCGTGGGGATTGGGGAGGCACTCAGAGGCTGGGTCGGCGCCGTGGTGCTCATAGGCTCCAGTACGTGTCAGATCGTGAAAGGTGAACAGGTTGTATTTGCAAACATCGGTAGACGACTGGATTCAGAGCGAAAATGAAGTCAAAGCAAACAATTTTTTAAATGTTCTAATGAGTTGCTCTTTAATACCATGTATATGTATGTATTATTGCTGGTATGAGCACTATCTTAAATAGCCCCTGGGATCAATAAAGTTGTATTGTAGACCTCCGCGTTGTCGTGATGCAAACGTGACGGCGACGCCAACGATGTGAGTTTGATTGTGGCGATGAATAAGAAAGATGATACACTACCTGCTTTTTATTAAACAAACAAATTCAACAAAGTTTATACTCGTGTCTAGCTGTTTCCCAGTTACTAGCTCGATCAAAGTGACAGACATGTAAATATCATAAGATGTTGAAAACGAATCATACATTCACATTATTTATTTATTCGGGCAAAGTGTTTCTGGCATCGAAGATAAAAATATCGAGGATTATTTTTATATGATAGCGGTTTCATGTTACTGCCTGAACTTCCTACATGGACTGATATAGTCACTTCCTATCAGCAACAAAACTAAGGTTGATAAATATAATTAGGTATATAATCAGATCTGACTACCTCCAAGATTGTCCATCGCAAACAATACCACACAAAATGCCCTTTTGGACGAATCTCGACATTTCTTTTTAACTGAACATTGCCACTGTCAGTAGTTTGCAGTCCATTGACAGACATTTGTACATTACTTATGAACGCAAAATGGATAAACTAACCAAAACATATGCGCCAATGTGACACACACACACGAGAGAGAAATAAAGGGAGGGAGAGCAGAGTGATACGACAGCTGCAAGGCAGCATAAATAAAAAATGAGAGGGTGGAATGTTGATCACATAAACTGTTCGCACGAGCAGTCATGATTTTGAAAGGTCACAGTTTCACAGAGAGGTCGGAGGTAAAGGTTGCCAGACATCAAACAATCTGCATTCTGTTCACGAATATAAAAAAAAAAAAATAAGCTAGACGGACGGAGGACCAGGCTGGGAAAGGAGGGAGGGATCAAACTGCGGGCAATCAATAGCAGATTTAAAAACACACACACACAACTACACGATGACAGATAACAGTGTAAAGTGATATGGTAAAGCAACAGGTGGCTAGGGAAAGGCAATGTTCACCGGCTGGCATACTGCAGTCGAAACGAACTTCACCACCTGACCTGCCGAGTGTAGAGACCCACAGGCAACATGTCTCCAAGCTAGCGACAGCAACTATGCGACTACCGAGGCCCTGGCGTGAAGGGACGATGAGGGTGAAGGAATAATAATTTCTCTTTGAAAACTTATGATCCACTCCTCCTGTGCGGACAGCGGGAGGGAGATTTATGGCGCGAAACATTGTGACCTCCTGAGCGTGCAGCCGATAAGAGAATGGCCTGGAGAGCCAATAAAAGTCCCTACTCGAGGCCTGCCGAGCTCCTTATCACGAGCAAACACCGGTGAACTCGTGCCACGCAGACCTGTAGGTACCGCTCTAAGCTGCTGCCTCTTACCAAGATGAATCCACAGCAATAATTCGTGCCACGGTTACCAAAATTATTTCTTGACCTCAGAGACCCCATGATCACAGACTCAGAATATTTCTTACATGTCAGTTTTTAGATTGCTTGTTCGGTTGGGTTTTTTTTTTACAATTTCGTCGACCTTTCGTTTTTAAAATGAAGCTCATAAGGGTACTTGATTTTCGACGACAGGATTTTACTTTTTGTACTTCAATAATTTTTTATCTCTTAACTCTTAGAATTGCGAGCAATACACCTCTTCTTCTCTCAAGGAAAGTTTTATCCTTCTTAACTGCAATATAGAAGTCGCAGATACTTGTCTAAAACTTGACAAACAGTTCTAAAACATGAGTAAAACATGTCTAAAAGCTTGACTGACATTTATATGTAAAACCACTGAAAACGTGTCTTAAAAGAATGCTTTAAAGACACAAAGAGTTCCATCATATAGTGTCCATAAAGACAGTGAATGTAAGTGGTTCACTGTGTCAACGTTTATCTTCCTTAATAACTCAGCTTCCCCAAATCTTCTGAGAAGTTGTTGGATGGTAAGAGCCGGCCAGCATCCAACCGCCTTTCCTTTTCTGCTCCATAGTCGATTGCACTGACCACTAGGCTACCAGGCCTCCCGGACTTTGCTTTAGGAACAGTTAATGAATGAAAAAAGAAGCAAGAGGAGTCAGTAATGAGCAGTGAGGGCAGCAGATGCCCTTTTTGGCTTTCCGTTCAGTCCTGTCGTAATTTTGCGAAGCATCGATCACTGCAATCCCTAGCTACCTCATGTGTTAGGTAAGGGTGGCCGCACACGGTGCGACTAAGACAAAAAAAATGTGATCAAGAATCTCCAAAGAATATTTCATCCAATGGCGGTCGAATGGGTTTTCTTGCAACATCTGGGACAGCAAAAAAAAAAACAAAAAAACACGGTAGTGGAGAATATTTTTGCCTGTCATGAAAATTTAATTCGATTTCGACCGAACTCAAATAAATTCAGAGTTTTTGTTCGGAGCAGGGTGCACACCATGCTGGGGGTGACAGTGTCAATACTTTCACAGCTGTTCTCTATGAGAAAGTCTCTGATGCAACCACGGTGATCGAATTTGTATATGCGCTTTGGAATAAAACAGTATTCGTTGTTTTTTTATTCCTGAACATTGTTGTCTGAATCAATAATCTGTAGAGGAAAAAAGACTCAATTACTACTGTCTGTTCCTCTTGCCTTCCACAACTCCTCCTATATTCTGTTTTTTGTTTCACTGCGGTAGTCAAGTAGAGTTGGTACGGCTGTCTGTAAACCAACTCCCACGTGTCACTCCTGAATGCCAACTAAACTAGTTTATCAAAGGGTTCTTTGTTCCTTCAGGGGATAAAATGATGCCGGGCGTAATTGGTGAGCGCTTCCTTCCTGAGCAGTAGGAGATAAAAACGGACTAAAAATGCAGACATCGAACCAGGTTTGCGGAATCTGATGTGTTATTTTTTTTCCTGGGCTGCTGTGCATGAATGTTCCCTTTTGTGTTCATTTGTAAATGAATATCTTTACAGCACAGGCAAAGTACATTTTTATGATTATGAAAGAGACAAGGAAATTCCTTTCTCATTAGTCCTATAATTATTGTCGTAAATGATCATCATCATCGTCTTCATCGTCGTCGTCAGTGTTTCCTTAGCACCAGAAATATTTCTTAAATTTCGTGTCTGAAGTTCTGTTCGCAAATATTCTCATGCTCTAGACACCATTCCCATCGGCCTCTACTAGTTCTTCGTGTCTGGCATCCAGCCCTCTTTACGACCCCTGCGGCTAAGTACGAAGTGCATGGTGGGAAAGCAGATGTGGCTGCTTTTCTATAAGCCTCTTGACTTCCCGAGGATGCCGACCATAAGAATCTCTTGAAGCAAATGTGCAGCGCACGTGATATTCGTAAGTTGTCTCCGGACACTCGACAACAACTTCCTGTCACTGTCACTGTTATTCAGTTTCCGTGTGTCTGACATGTCGAGCAGCCTTTGCTCTTCATGAAACATCGTAATTATTATGGTCATTTCAATATTTTATTGCAGCTAATGAGGTCTAAAAAAAATCAGTCGTACAAAAAAAAGACATGAACAGACATCATCGAGGAGTGGAGTGGATTGGCCTGCCATGCAGCCCTCCCAAGGAATGGTATAGAGCCGACAAAGATGGTGGCATTACTATCAAGTACTGCGATAATCATGACTATGAGACATGACGATGATGATGATGAGATGGGGACTCCTTTAACCAGACAATAATGATTTCCCTCCTCCTCCCGCCAGACCCCTTCATTCGCCCACACAAGGACGCAGAGACAGGTCGCATTGTCGTGAATATTTGCCCAAACAGCCACAAGGCCAGGTAATGCTTGCTGGTCAGTCAGGTCACGGGAGGTAACCACCAGGAATGGCCAGTGATACCAAATCAACATCACCACCAGGGACACTTGTTGGACTATGTAAAGCGATGTGCTAGTGGTGTACTCCAGTCCAGTCCCTCCTCCTGATGGAGGCTAGTCAGATGAGGCTCAGCCTCATAATTCAAGGAGAGAAGGAAGATGTCTGCAGATAAAGGGACAGAACGGCAGTTTAATCGATTGTGGACCCGCTGGCCTTTCGCTGACATACACAAACTCTTGTCT
>SRHC01003009.1:37827-50425 GCA_004794325.1 Pomacea maculata
ACAGACATCATCGAGGAGTGGAGTGGATTGGCCTGCCATGCAGCCCTCCCAAGGAATGGTATAGAGCCGACAAAGATGGTGGCATTACTATCAATTACTGCGATAATCATGACTATGAGACATGACGATGATGACGATGAGATGGGAACTCCTTTAACCAGACAATAATGATTTCCCTCCACCTCCAGGTATCTTCCCGCCAGACTCCTTCATTCGCCATTCGCCCACACAAGGACGCAGAGACAGGTCGCATTGTCGTGAATATTTGCCCAAACAGCCACAAGGCCAGGTAATGCTTGCTGGTCAGTCAGGTCACGGGAGGTAACCCCCAGGAATGGCCAGTGATACCAAATCAACATCACCACCAGCAGGGACACTTGTTGGACTATGTAAAGCGATGTGCTAGTGACTGTACTCCAGTCCAGTCCCTCCTCCTGATGGAGGCTAGTGGGATGAGGCTCAGCCTCATAATTCAAGGAGAGAAGGAAGATGTCTGCAGATAAAGGGACAGAACGGCAGTTTAATCGATTGTGGACCCGCTGGCCTTTCACTGACATACACAAACTCTTGTCTCCAGCTCTCATGTGCAAGCTCACACACTCACAAGAAAGAGGAGATAGTGGCATATGGCTACGACATGCACGTGCGGAAATTGTAATTAAATTTCTTGAATTTCGTTAATTACTGTTGAATAAAGCGTTGTTTCTCCTTTCATACCTCTGTAACTAAAAGAACCAAGAAGTTTGTACCTAATTTTTTTATTATCAAGGAACTTTTATTTAGATGCATGCAGGGTGAACCTGAAAGAATTGTCAATCTATGGGACGGATGCCTCACCTGAATTCAGTGTCGGTGAAAGCTGGTCAGTACAAGCCTTTTCTTCCCCTCGCCCCCACCACCACCACCACTCCTTCCTCCTCGATACCTTCCCCTGTCTGCCCTCGCAGCCTCGGCCATGAACGCTACGCTTTGCTGACCCCGGGACGATGGCGTGCACACGCGAGTGACAGGGACAAGGAACGCCTCGGTCGTCCTATTCAGACACCTCAGCATTCATCTGTCAACCAGTGGACGCTGGCGTTCCCACACTAAACCAATGTTTACAGGGTCAGCCAGAGATGCCAGGGCCTCAATGCGGACCCTCGATACGTTCAGTAAGGATAACATAACGAGCGCCTTATTCTTGAAGTCAGAACTTGCGCCTCGAGAGAGCTCGGCTGACCAAGAAGTTTATTAATCTTTACGACCATCACGTGTCTAATGTCCAGTGCGGTGGATCGTATTTTCATCTAAAGATGGCTCTGTGGTAGCATTCATGGAAACATTAGACTAAAGTATCAATTATATATATATTGCATTATTTGACATTCGAATGTGAGTGTGTCTGGGTTTCTGTTAATGCGTCATTAAAGGTGCGTATATGTGTGTCATGTGAGTGTATGCATGTTTTGAGGTTCGTTAAAAATCGGTTTAGTATCAAGTTACACCACTAATCATGGGTTTCGTTTGCTGGAGGGGGATCATACAGCACAGGGGAGACACTGTATCATTAGCATTACCACACACGAAGCCTTTAACACCATCGCCTTCCCTATCTCAACTTTTATGTTTTATTCTCCCCTATACAAGAATTGCATCCTTCTCTGATTTCTTGAGCGCTTTTGTTCTTTTTTCAAGAGTTGTCTACTTCCTTTTAGCGATATTGTGATGGCATGTTTAAACATTTCGTAATTTTTTTTATGCATTCATTCCATTTCTAATATCCAAGATACCACAACGGTTCTGTTTCTGAATTTGAGATGCTGTTTTACTAGTGATTTGGGTTTAATTTCTTGGTATGATTGAAACTAAATTAACAAGTCATTAACAAGTCAGCAGTCAGAAACAAGTGATAAAGATGTAAAAGATGTTCTACGATTAAAAAAAAAATGATTGTTCAGTTCACAAAAGTTACTTGAAAGTTTTAATGTAACGATTTTCCTTTGAGTGTCAGTTCCCAGTGTACTGTCTGTGCAAACCTGCTCCCACCTTTCTTATTTTGTTTAATGTCATCGGGTGACAGCAGGGTGCAACTGCCTTGGCTTGAGCAGATTCTCATTTCATACCAATAGTAGAACCTATTTGGAAAAAAAATCAAATGTGTCTAGAAGTGAGGTAAGTTATTTTTATAATGTAAGTGCCTTGTTTAATTATCAGTTTTTATTCTACTGCTGAAATTACTACTAAAATTGCTCATATACTAGGTCTGTGTTCACATAAATATTATCTGACTTTATAAGCTGAGTTAATTGCCTGGTTTAAGGGTCTTCGTCCCCCGCCTCCCCCTTCCTGACAGGGTGTTGCTTGTACTGTCCTATGATGAGTGAGTACAGCTTACAGAAGAAATTCCTCCTTTCCATCATAAAAGTAAACGAAGTTTATGGACCCGTCCTGAGCAATAAACTGCCTCATCACAGGAAGACTGGTTGCCTTAGCAACACAATTGTTCAGACCGAACCCCGTGTGAGCGGACCGTTTGTGTCGTCTGCTTGTGCCTCGGTGTCGAGGTGTTGACACAGGCCGATGAGGGGACAAAATGTTTTGATAGTCGAGTTTGCCTCTACCCTGCAAACCCTGCTCACGACCTAGTCAAACCTGTCTGAGAGAGACACACCGCGACGCCTACTCTGATAGCTATCTGCAGAATTTTTTTTTTTCTCTCTCTCTCCTGCCCTCGCCAATCCCTGCGTCATTTAGCATGGGCGTTACACGCGGTGTGCACAAACTCTCAACTTGCCGCCAGGACCCACGACGAAACACACTTACCCCTTTCAGCAAGAAGCATTCACCCAACAACCCTGGTACATTCAACCAACAGGTTTGACTGTACATGAACACCAACCGTGAAACACGCTACGCCGAACACGGCAAAAAAACTTGAAAAGTTGTCGCGAGCTCGCGAGACTGTGTCAGGTCGCTCGCGATGGCCGTCAGCCCTCGAATCTCTCTCCAAAAAAAAAATCAAAAAAATAACTCACCTGTCATCGTAAGCAAAGTCGGCATCGAAGGTGTTGATGTACAGGCATGCTGCGACGACGGCAGTCAGGAAACAGCTAAGCTCCATCGTCACCAGCTGCCACACTGGTGGCTGCCATCTCTGATCTGTTCGTCTGCTATCGATGAAGTCGCGCATGCGCCTCAGTCAGTGTCAGAGCCGGTGCACGCGGTCCGATCAACACAAGTGGGCGGGGCTTCCGTAACGACGCGGTGGCGACAGTCGCGCCTTTCACCGCGCGCGCTCACCTTCCCGGGTTCTGGCGATTAACTTTGCCATCCTTGGGACCCGAAACCTGCGACGGACTTTCTAACAAGCTCATTTGCATCCAGGCTCTGACAGGTTAATTGACTATTATCGCGCTGCCTCAAAGGAAACGAGAGCCGGGGGAACTCGACGCGAGCTTGGGTCAACACGAGTTTTCGCGAAGAAGTTTGTCGTGGAAACAGGTTTGTTCACCTGTCACGTGCAGGATAGAATTAAAGGAAGAACATTTCCAGAGAGCAATTTGTACATCTCATCTACATTACCATCATCATAATTGAATGCTTTTTTTTTTTCAAAACCACTGGATGTAAAAACCTTTTCCAGAGGTTCTTTATACCGATACTATTCTCGTCTGTCTTCAGGAAAGTCTGGTAGGGTTGGGATGTTAACTGCCTTCAACAGTTTCTAATTTTGACATGTACTGGCTTTCTTCTCTACTTGACAGAAAAAGGTAGGGGAGTATCTGGTGTGACTGATGAGCGAGTCAGTGACACTCATTATTCAGGTCACAAAACTTGATTGTGAGCTTGTCTGACTCACAAAAAAAATGTAAAAAATATTTTTTTAAAAACCGCTAGTTTTCATCTTCCTGTTCGTCTTCTTCCTGCTTTTTATTTAACCTCTTTTTTCCTCATGTTCTTAACTTTTTTCCTCTGTCTTCATTTTGGACAGATTGTTGGAGCAAACGTTATGGTACGTTGGTTTCTTGGGGCTCGGGGGTATAAACAAAAAATTAAAAAAAGAAAAAGGGGGATGAAAGCCAAGAAGAAAGATAATGATAATTAGGACTAAGAAGAAAAAGTTGCAACAATACCTAAGCATACCAAACCATCCCAGGTAAGCTGTTCAGGTGTTACCATTCATGCTATTCTTTCTTTTTCTCATAAAAGCGCACATCTTACACACACACCCTCCTTCTCTCTTTCTCTCTCACACACACAGACACATCTGCATGTGGTCTTAAACAAGCAGAACCACTTATTCATGAGAATAGGAAGAAGCGTTTTACTCGCGGCTGGAGAAACATGATACCTTTGACCTTACCTGCCAGACCTAATGCATGCACACACAATCGCTCTCTAGAACGACAACAAAAACTAAACAAAAGTGAAGCCTGTAGGCTTTAAAAAAAAAAAAAAAACTCCATTAAAAGACGAACATCCAATCTTGTTTTACCAGCTCTACTAGTTTATAGTTATTTGAAGAACTGCATTTTCACTGGACACCAAAAGACACATTTAAAGATGTTGTGCGCATGCGTGGCACAAATACATAGGGGAAAAAAACAGTCGCCATCTCGACGGGCAGAAGATGCAAGATAAAGCAATATCAAAGGATGTGTTTATGAACGACGAGGAGAGATCTGTCGATAACCAGCTGCTGGAGAGTTGACCGAGGGTCTCTCTCCCTATCTCTCTCTTTAATGTCAACGTCAAGTTCTTTCCTCTCTTTTGTGCTAATGTCTATCTCACTCTTTCGATCTCCCCTCTCGTTATAGTCAGTGCCAATCTCTCCTCTCTTTGCCATGTCAATGTCAGTCTCACTTTTCCTCTCAAACACTGGCATGTTTACACTCACACATACAAATAAGCACACACACGCACATACTTATGCACACTCACACACGCACGGACAAGCACAAGAGACAGAGAGGACTTCCTTTGCCAGTCAGAGCAGTCAGTTAAACAGGTGACAAGAAGGAAGAGCCAGGTTTTTAAAAAATCCTCCTCGCGTCAGTGAGTACAAGACGACTAAAGCCTGAACGAGGCGTCGACAGGGTAATGCACCCGGTGAGAAAGATGAGAGTACAGTTAGACTCGTTACTTGTCTACTGGTTTATATTCTCTGCTTGTTTCTTTTTCTTTTTTTTTATCCCCTTCTAGTCTATTAAACATAATATTCTATCACTATCTACCTGGATTTTTTTTGTGCCCACGCTTGTGTGTGTGAGAGAGAGATACACACAAGCCTACACATTGCATGCAGCACATACATATGGTACGATAATCACACGCAAGCACACGAGCGCGTTATAAAATAGACAATGAACAATAAAGTTTATGAAATAGGACTCCTGTCTTTTAAAAATGAACGTCTTCAAGAACAAACGGCGTATTCTTGCTTATGAAATAAAATGCAGACTGTGGTCTTGAAAGGGTTCAGTTTCCTCCGAAAGACGAAATAATGTACGAAAAACAGGTTTTTCTCCTTACAACTGCCTGCAACTTTTTTTCCGACAAGCTCACAACAACTACGCCCATGAAACTAATCTTCCTGGTAAGCAATATTAACAAAAAAAAAATAAAATAATTTAGTACTCAAGCTCATGCAAACTGCAGTGTTCCTATACCCTTCTTAAAGTGGAAGCCGTCATTTATAAGGCTGTTTCTGGGTAGTCAAGGGTTAGAGGGTCATCTCCCAAAGCAAAAGGCCGTACCCAAGATGCTCAGTATAATGAGAGGGGATGGGGACAATGATCTGTTTGCATGGTGCACCGTTCTCAAGTGTAAGGAAACAGGACACCTGGACATCTTGTGACCTGTGTGCGAAGGTCAGAACGAGGCTTTGTGCAATCCCGGGTGCACGCGCGTGAAAAGGTGTCGCGCCGTCTTGAGGGTGCATGATGACTCAGGAGCAGACAAACGCTCTCCGCATCACAAACGACACTTCGCTCCCTTGTGGCACACATTCGCACGTACACGTAATCACGCCGACGGACTCACGGCCGGCCACACGGCATCCGGGGAAAGGACGGTTTGACACCTGCATGCACACCGTGGTTTTCACCTGCGCGCAAAGGGGGGATAAGGTGTAAAAAGCCAGCGTGGAGGGTAACTGATCAACATCCTGTGATATATTAGCGATAAGAAACTTTGTCGCGTACCTAAATGACTTTCTCACGCCGGCTTTACACCCCTCCCGACCGAGATTGAACTGTTAATAATTGTGGGGTCCATTAAGGTAGGGCTTAGCCACGTGTGGGTAGCTCGGGTAGCTTGCGTTCTTCTGAGGACACAGGTTTAAAGTTTTCGCTCCCTCAGAACGAAGCAGTCGTCAGGGTGCAGAAGGTAAACCTTTTCTTTACATTACTGACATGGCAAGATAAGACTTAAAAAAAAAAAAAAAAAAAAAGGAAAGAAAGACAAAGACAATACCGAGTCCACAAACCGAGTCCACGTTAGTCTTTGTCAAGTTGGTCAGTTGTTTGGTTGACAATGGAGGAGGAAGATGCTCGGCTTGAGGGTGAGAGGGAAGGCAAACTCCATGCTGACAGTGAACGATGTTCACATTCTTGTCCCCTCAGTACTTTTTGAGGGAAGCGGCTCCCCAGCCTTGAATGGTTAAGTAGATTGGAAAGTACTTACCCCTAGAGGTGGCTTGGTACTACAAGGGTAGTGGGGAGGGTAATGATGGATTTACGAGGCTGTGCCTATTCGGCAAAGGTCGCTTCGCCTTTCGTAACGGTAGGGTATCCCAATCGCTGTTTCTTGTAATACAATTCAGTCTCAGGAGGCCACTAGACCATTACATGTGACACATGGTGACTCAACTCCTTGTTACCTGCACGGATCTCACACTGCACCTGTGTGACCAGGAATTAGAGAATATATTTGGATACTTGACAGGGTTGGACTGTGTGGACTGGAATCTTGGTGAACACAAAGAAATATTTATTTGATTGATCGATTGCTTTCACTTCTTATTTTCTAGTAAGTAGTTTGTGTACAAGCGTACAAAGTTTGATGGAGTGAGAGAGAGAGATGTACATGTTGTTTGAGCGCAAGGAGGATAATTTAAATTTTGTAGACATGTGATTTATATATCTCATGGAGGAAATCAGAATACCTGGAAAAAAATCTTCCAACGGCCAATCCTGTGAACAGGTGTTCCAAAAAATGTGTCCCAAGGCGAACTCTAACCCCAAGGCATTGTGGCGACAATTAAGTGTACTCGACCACTGCGCTCTCGGGCGTCCCTTGGCCGTTACGATAGCAATCATTCTTTCATTTATTTATTTTTTTTAACTTGAATGTCGCCGCACAGGCCGCACAGAAACGATTAAGATGTCGGACGGCCCTCTCCTGTCATCTTGTCCACGCTCTCCACCCTGTGGGCGAGGTCCCGTAATTACCGCGGTGGTGGTGGCCTACGTCGAGGACGTTTGATGACTAGCACGTACACAACTCCCGCGCATGCGCATGTAGGCTTGCTTGACTAGAACGTGAAAGGACTTAAGAAGTGTGGCGAGCGCTTCGCACTTACATGCGGGTGGGGTAGAACGGGTGCGTGTACTTGAGTCGCGTACCTCAGGTTTGCCTTTTGGACGATACATTGCTTTAATAAGGATTGTAGCTTTACAATGGTCGAGACCCTGGAGTTTGCTTTCATTCAGTTGACGACCTACTGGGGTTCCTTTTTTTCCACGAAAGGTTCACTTCAAGGAAGCTCTCGCAGGCTTTTTTCACGGGTGGTTAAATGTCTCCGGTTAATAAAATATTCCCAGTAAATCGTGAACACAGTTTCAAATCATAGACATCCCTTGTGTGACACACGCAAAGTAACGAATTATGCTTGACTTGAATGGAAAGTAGCCGTTAAAAACGAAAAGTTATTCCGACAGTAATTGTGCAATTTGCTTGAAAGATAACTGGATGATTTAACCACTCAACCACTTCTTTGAACTTTGAAACCAGTTGATGCAAGAACGATGACTTGTACAAACAAAATATTTGTATATATTGCTGCATGTTGTAATAAGCTGGCGCCTCGCTGCTGAATGCTGTAAAGTTGATGCATGCTTTGAAAGTTTGGACAGTTTTAAAGCCTTTAACCGCCAAATCTTGTAAAAGTGAAAACCGGAAATGACATCAGTCGAATATAAAATCTGTGACGTTAACGTCGCTAGCGCCGCGTTTCACTTCCGGTTGTTAGTGATGAGAACGACGCCTGTGAGATGTGCTACAGCTTTGGCGAGAAGGAGACAGACAGATGAAGCCAAAATGCAGTAACAAGGGGGGGTGAGGGGCTGGAATAACCCTGAACCGGGGGGTGGGGGCAGGGGAAAGAGCGGATGGAAGTAAAGAGAAGGAAAAGTCAATATTGTAAAAATGTCAAAGCGCGAGAGAAAGACACACACTTGAACAGTTTGCCCAAAGCGGCGGGCCAGTGGCATGACAATACGCAAATCCTGGACACGAGCACGCGCCTACAGCGCCTGTCGATATCAGCGCCACCGCAGTTCCAACAGTTGTCGTCCTTGCCGGTGGTGTGTATATCAGTCGTGAGTCCCTCCTTCAACGCCCAGTCCACATTCACCCCTTCCCACTCTACTGCACCCTTGATCAACATCTTCAAAGCGTCCAGCCTTGTCCTTTACAGGGTGTCGACTGCCTGGGAGTTAGCCAGGGGGCGCAACCGGAGGTTGGACCTCATGGCGAGGTCATAATGTACAGCATGCGCGCGCACGCACCCACATGCAGATGCACAACACAGAAAAATTTTCACACCCCGACACACACACACACAATAAACAGGAAACATACTCACAAATTCACATATCTGGACCTACAACATCCAGCAGGAACTGAAGACGAGAAGAAATTCAAACGAAAAACACACAGACAAACACAAAGACATACACATAGAGAAAGAGGGGGAAAAAAGAAATGAAACAGACTTTCATTAAAGCAGAAAGCACTAATAGAATCCTCTTTTGATGTTCACCACCTTCCATCCGCCATCTTGTGTCCCCGGCTAACCTGTGCGCTTTTCTTGACTCTCTTGCTCGCTCATCCCTCCACGAAGCAACACTTCCAGCGCCGCCTGCAGCTCAGACAACCTTTTCCAATCACGCAAGCGTCAGACAGGACTTACTTATGTTCTGTAGCGACCTTGCACCCCGAGGCCACATCCTCCCGTTGACAGCACAGTATTCTTCAGGCAATGGAAATTTCTGGAAATGATTAAACGCAGAGAACGGGAACGTGCCAAGAAAGCCAGAGGAGCCATCACACTCGCAGTAGAAGGAGAGTGAGATCGTGGTAGAGAACTCTACCATCATTAATATAAAGAAAATTCACACAATCACACGAATACAAATAAAAATTTTAAATAAAAATTAATTACCATCTTGAAAAAAAAAGAGAAAACAGTCGGACTACATACAATCCTCAAAACAGTATTTTCATTCTGATTATTAGGAATATAATGAAATAAATTTGTTAACAATAAAACTTTTGCCAAAACCCAATCAGAAAAGTATGATATTTTATTGTTATAAACTCATTGACACCAGTTGTGTCCCTGGATAATAGACCACTCAAGCACACACACACACGCACGCAAACACATTTTCGCACGTCCACAAAAACCTCACACAAAGTACGTCTCGGGCCGTCTGTTTGGCTTCGATTTAAGTGAGAGGTGGGCTTTCTTGATAAAGGGATAAGACAGTTTGGTCAGGATCACATACTTTTCTTTGCAATGTAGTGCCGAGCCTAAGAAAGAGCTGTGACAAGACTGCAGCTACAACTTTTATCGGCAGTCATCGGATGTCAACATCTCAGCTCGCGTGATGTCAACAGGTGTCTGCAGGGTCTCAATGTGTTCTCAGCATATGGGGGAAAAAGTAAACTGCGCGGGCAGATGACTCATCGACAAATTGATTGGCTGATGGTTTTCTTTCTAGAAAATATCTCATTTCCGCTAATCTCTTATTTATGTTTCAGTTAACATAAAATCTGCTTCAGTCAGCCGTCTACATTGTGACACTTTCTGGATTTGTTCCCTTTTCTTCCAAAGTATGTTCGCAGTGTTCCACTTTCTATAAATTGAATTACCCTTTGTCTCTAAGAATAATCCAACATTTCAGGTATATATATATTCTGGTAGTGTTTTAAATTTGTTAGAACAGAAATGTCTATTGTGGTATTTCTAACACAATCTTCCTGTCTCGTGATGTTGTAAGTCTTTTTTTTTTTTTTCGTTGGTGTCGTTGCTGACAAAGGATATACAATACAAAGCAAAATCAAAAAATTGTTTCCCAATAGACGACTTTTTTTTCTATTTTGCAGTCATATATAATTCTGCTCACGTGGGATCGTGACTTCACAGCTTCCTCAATTTGTCGTTTTGCAGAATTTCTTTTTGTGATGGTAAGCGATCTTTATCAGCACGAGCGACGAGATATGTTCAGCAGAGAAAGGAACCAAAAAATAATACTACAAGAACATCAGATCATCACAAGGTGCGCCCCTCGACCCTCTCTCTCTCCTATTCTTCTGACCGCTAATGTATTCGAGCTCCGAAACTCAATTTCATTTTGTCTGATTGTCTGCCTTTGAAAACGTTTTTGGCGATGAATACAATGCCCTGGGGTCAGACCTTTCGGTCGGTCACCGCGCCGCTTTTCTCCTTCGAAATAGAAAAAAAAAATCCCTACCACTCTCTGATCCTCCTTCCCTCTATCCGCCACCATCATCTGCCGACTCCATCTACACACGGCCCCTTATTTCCCGACATTGTATACTCGGAAAGGTCACACAAAATGGTTTTCTAAAGGCAGAGTGCCACTCGTGGTTTTCCCCAGTCCTACTCCTTCCCGCAACACAACTGTGGTGGCTGTTGCACTGCATGATGGGATGGTCTGTGGTTAGTCCAAAAAAAGTCTGCTATTGTCTGCGGCTTCTTTCTCTCATTATCTTACTCTCACCTAAGTATAAAAGTTGTTTTTTTTTTTAAGTTCAACGCTGCTCTTCAAAAATGTGTCATCAGGTATTGTTTTATGTTTGTAGATGTCAGAGAAGTGTGACTTACCCTTTATTTCTTTCTCTCATTCGTCACTTTTTCTTCCACTATTTCGTCTTCTTTAATGGTTTCTAACACGAGAGAAGTATTGAGTTAGTCTGTAGTCGGAGGTTTTTGCTCCAGGCTCTACTTTCACTTGGTAACCAAAAGTTCAGAGCTTTTATAACTACTGAGCAAGACTGGTCAATTACTTAATTAAATACTCACCTTGCATGCCTTTCAAAACAACTCAGTCCTGAGCACTATTTGTAGATAATATTCTATTTTGACGAGAATTAACATTATTTTTAAAGTAATTCATCAAACTCTGTAGTATATTTTTAGTGATCTCAGACTATGACTCATTTCCTGTTATAGTTTAATGCAGATTTTTCCAGTGTCTTAGTTTACACTGTGTTTGACAATGTCAAATAAAAAAATATGAAAATGTTATGATAAGCTGCAATAGTACACCATACATCCATGAACACACACACATACATGCATACATGTCTAAACATAAAAAAATACAAACTATGATGACATTATTTGAAATATGAAACTTTACTGAGACAGGAAACTGAACTTCAATAGTTGTACACTGAACTTTTGAAAAGGTCGGTGGCAGTACTGTCAGGGCCTCTAGCTTAGTGTACACCCACCCCAACACACATACACATGTGGAATACTTATTGTTATGACAGCGGGGATAGCATGTCACGGCGCCCAGTCTCCCGAGGCGTCAATTTGTCGCCCCTTCTTTGAGAGCATGAATAAATTCACCGGAGACCAGGATTGGGTACACAGGCGAGAGGCAAATTTCCACCCCGAAGCACCCGGCTGTACCTTGAGGCGCCATTTCGCGCTCCATGCCATTAGCGGTGACGGCTCAAGGGCCGCCTTAAGTGCAGGTGAGGACTGTAGTCTGCTTTTTCCCAGTTCAGACCTGGCTTCTTTTTTTTTTTTTTGGTGCACAGTGGAACCTGTCACTTAAGTTTTATTTTACCGCCGTCTGTATGTTAGGACCATTCTCGCAAGAGGCATAGGAATGTTAGTAGGATGAATGTAGATGGCGAGTCAGCAGAGAAAGCTTGCGATGGTTTGAACATTGATGTGCAGAAGGAGGAAAACCTGACGTGACCACCACCAGTGCACATTGCCGGTCACTCGAGGGCTAATAAACATGAAGGTGGCTAACCTTTGTCCTTCATGTCGTCCAGACTGCCTGGGAGCTAGCTTGCGGCAAGTTCTCCACACGAGTCCATTCAAACAAGCTATATTGAATAACTAACACACAACAGTCAAAACAATGCTCGTGTCCCGACATTCCTCTTAGTCATGGCTGTCACAGATGTTCACCTGATATAGTTTTCAACTTTTTTTTCCCGACAAGGTAGTTTACCGGTCTCGCCTTACACAGTCATTACGGTAGGTACACAGTAGGGTTCCGTTAATGACCGAGCAGACGCTCACTAACCAGGTGGCGCTCACAAGCAAGGCTGGTGTCACGGA
>SRHC01003010.1:0-42683 GCA_004794325.1 Pomacea maculata
AGCCAGTGCAGTGATGGCTTCTCCTAGTTATTCTCAGCACGTGGGAGAGCCCCGAGCTCCTTGATGAGCGTGTAAAGGACTGTCACAAGAATGGTGATAAAGTGCGACACTCTCTCTAGATATATATACACACGTACACATCTATATATACACATACACATCTATATATATACACACACATATATATATACACACATATATATACACACATACATATATCTCCACACACACATACACATCTATATATATATATGCACACATACACATCTCTCTCCATCCACATACACATCTCTATATATATAGATGCATGCACCGTGTTTCCCCGCAAATAAGGTTTTATAATAATTGTTTGCTCTAAAAGAGATATTATGCTTGTAATGTTCGAGATGTACGTGCTAGATATGTTTTTAGCATTCTACATGCCGTTTGTATTATATGTCATCTATAAACATATGGTGCACCTGACCTGATGTTTGTGAATGCTGTGGTCGTATGTTCGAGTGAACATCGATGTCCTAACATCATAAAGCGCAATTCGCGCAGTATCAGTGTGTAGAAGCCCGGATGTCATTTGTGAAGCAGCTGGAGAAAGGCAGTTAAAGTTTGAAGTCGACACTGGCGATACGCAGATCTCAAATCTAAGATGTCATTTGCTAAGTTCCTTGAGCGAATGACATAAGGTGATGTGACGTCAAAATAAGGTGACGTCAAAAAAAAAAAAAAAGCAGACGACAGCGGTTCAGAAAAGGCGCCAAGGACAAGCGACGGAGCCGTGGCCATTGTTCTAGCCCCGTGCATTAAAGGGTTGTCACCTATCTATAAGCCCCACCTTTCGGCTACAAATGTACTATATTTTTATTATTTATTAAACGAATGCTCTCAAGTTCCACAGGTTATAATGGCGATCAGACTGGACCTTTCAGTTGCAAAAACATGAATAATATGTGTATCGAGTTTATGGAGAAATTAACGATAGGACTCAGGGTAGGAAACTAATTCTGCATGTGTTTATACTGCAGAGCCGGCAGTCTGTTTGGGTCTTCTGGTGAGATCTGTCCATCATCATTTCTCTTCAAGAAATCGTCGGTCTTGAGACGCGCCACGCCCCATGTGTGTGTGTAGATGGTCAGTGGGGTCAAACATACAGTCATACAGTACCGGGCACTGCATGGGAATCAGAACGGCCTCGAGAGAGGCGAACCATGCAATTAAAACAAACAAAACTATATTTTGCCATCATTGTGGCAATTAAGGGCCGGATCTCATATATATATACTCAGAAAATCGCAGCTGAATCATAATCAGCGTATGCATTCAGATTTTAAAAAAACGCACAAAGATACGTAACAGTCCCTTTATTTTCCCACTTATTTGCGCCTTAACACCACTGATCACTGCTTTATTTCATGCATCCTAGCACTAATATAGCCGCCAGATTTATATACGTATATATATTATTTATCGGTTTCTTAAATTGTCTCGCATTATATATATATCTAGCGCAATATATCTTCAAATACGTTAAACACACGCGATCAAGAAAATATACAAGACGACAGCTATCAGAAAACAATTTTTCTGTGACAATCTGCAACCAAAAAGCACTAAACCTGACAAAGACTGTTGACTACCTATATATGCAATGTCTATACTAACAAACAATTTAAAAAAGACAACAGCCAATCATTTTAAACATTACTCCGATTCTGTTATCGCATATGTAAAAGTTCCCCTCAAATCTATATATTATAAAGGTAACACGAATGATGTTTTGTGCGAATATTATATATTTATACTTTGGTTTCTCTCGTCGTCGTCTTCGTCGTCTCTTTTCATTATTTTTTGTTTTTTTAAAAAAAAAAAAAAAAAAAAGCTTGAGCAGGGGAGAGCACTCCCGAGGATTAACCCCCGTTGTTATCTCTCGACAAGACGTTAGAGGACAAGCTTGTGGAAACCTATTTTGGCAAACTTTGTGGATTAGACTGAATGAAGTCTTGAGTACAAATCCCCGTAGACTGAATTAGATAGATACTGTTCATTTCGCTGCATGGGTGTGCAGGAGGTTTAGAAGTGTGATTACGCTGTCAGCCTGTCGCCTGTGATCCACTTAGGCACCTTGATCTAGTCCTAGTCGCTTGTCTTTGATTTAACTCCTTTTTCGGCTCTTCTGAGGTGTTTCTGCTTACATCAGGTACAGTTAAATTCCTGTTGATCTTTACATATTTTCTAATTATATGCAATGAAGTGGATTTGAAGCTTCAGTGTTTACAGATGAGATACGTAAACAAATATCAATTGCTTATTTACAAGATGTAAAGTAAGCAAAAAAAAAAAAAAGCATTTTTTTCATTTAGCCTTCGCCCTTTACATGGAAAGAATAAACTATGTAAATAAAGTAATTAAGTTCTGAAAGAATAGCTGGTAGTAAACATAAGGTAAGATATCAAAGTAAATTGGAAGGTAAAAATGTACAAAAGTAGTAAAAACAGATATTTACATAGACTGTACCAGAGCAGCGATATTTCACGACTACAGCACTAGTTACTACTTCTAATTAATATGGTAGCTGTAAAGCCGTCAAAAGACATATCATGAAAAATAAATTGAAACATTGATAATCAATTGCCTAATACTTTAGCTGTACACATAATCAGTGTTTTGGGAAAAGTTAGCCAATGCAAAATGCAGTCCTCTTTCAGGTAATGACAAAAAAGCAGGCCGCAGAAAACAAAGGTATGGAGAGCGATGATTCAGGCGATGATTCAGGTGAAAACAGACATGGTGCAAAGAGCAAGAAAACATTGGCCACAACATTTCAGTGAGTGGTGGTGATGATGATGATGATGATAATAAGTAGTATTTATAATGCCTGAGTAACCATGTATGGAATCCCCATAAGAAGACAACATTTTTTTCATGACTGATTTTATGGCAAGGTAGTGTTTCCCAAAATATGAATAGATAATCAGCTTCCTATTCTTCGGATGCTTACTAGTTTACCCAGCACAATTATCATTAGGCATAGAAAGAGGTCAAAAAAATGACATTACAAATGTCTACAGAGGGTCCCAGCTCTCACATTAGCCATAACTTTGATGATGTAAACATATCCATCAGTCATCAGTCATTTGTCCCTTGCATGGTACCATTTGTTGAGGAGACCACATGGATAGACATGGTAGCTGACAAGGTTTCTTGCTGGGTCACATGGCTAAACCAGACTAGCTTACATCAGTTAACTGTTGCAAGTAGAGGTTCCTGGTGTCCTACAAGTGTGGCAACCGTCATACAGAGTCATTATAAGATCCAGATCAGCCTTCTCAGGCATTCTTGAATGCCTGGATTCTCCTCTTCAGTATATCCATGCACATTCCTGATGTCAAGATGTTTGACCTCTTTCTGTTCCTGGAACAAAATTACACTTCTGACTTGGATCACAATCTAGCAACTTCCATTACATTCCAAGAGATGAACCTTATCTACTTTTGTTTGCACCTGAACTGAAACAGAAATAAGGAAGTCATGGAAATCAGGCCTAGAAAATGCAGTTTGCAAGATCTGAAAGAGAAAGAATTTTAACTCTAAAATAAGTAGCACAAAATCATCAAAAATGTTTTCCAAGTTATATCTTCCTCTCATGATGTACACAAATGACAATTTTCATGATAATGGCAGGTATTGATGGATGCTGTACACAACCTGCATTTAGATTTGTCTGCCCACAGTGAAAACATGCTGCTAAATGGTTCTTACAACAGGCTGAAAGATCTTTATAAAAACTCATTATTTTCAGTATGGTCAGACCTGTATGAACTCTGTTCAATTTAAATGGCTTAAAGTTTGGTTGTACTTTAAAACTTGCTGTATATTAGGCAAATTTGTTATTGCACACAACAAATGGATGTGCCTGTAACCTTACACTGCTTGATCTGCTTTGTAGGCTTGTATCTCAAGAATGAAAGGAAATAAATCAGATTTTTATCAAGTGAATAGTTTTTGCTGCCAATGAAAAGTGTGAAAGATTAAATGCTAACTAATGACTTTGATATGACTTGGTTTGTGCAGCACCAAAGGATTGCTGGTGGCTTCTTTCATAGTGTTTTGGTTGGTTTTCTTTAGTCTTCTTTTTCTTCAACTATACATGGCATGCTTGTCAAGAAGATCACAACAGGTAGGAAAAGCAAATTACCATCAGTATTTTTTTAAAAAAACACTTTCCTTAGTTTTCCATTATTTTGTAATAATTAATGAGAATTAATTAAAGCCCTGTGAGTATCTTGTTCTCTTTGTAAGAAATTCCTTGCATTCAGTTTAGAAATTTTATTGCCTGCAGTTTCAGCAAAAAAAGAAAATTATATGAAAGAATTTTCACAAACATTATTTAACAAAACGTAATGAATGTTTATTTAAACTTTATGCTGTAGTTTATTATTTAGAAATATTTCTTTGATTCAATCATTCAAATCAGCACTAAATACTGTTTTACTTAGAATTTATCCCATATACCACATGCAAAGTGTATGATTATGTTGTGGTAATGCAGCATTATTTATACATGCTCATTTCATTATCAACTTGGAGAAGAACAGTAGAAAGGGAGATGAAAGGAAAGGGCTGGACATGGGGTCACCTAGAGCAGGTTTCAGCCGATCGACATTGGTGGTGGACTCTGGTTGAGGCCTTATGTGCAACCTGATGCACGAAGAGGATTAGATAGATAGATTTCATTATAAAAAGAACTCCTATTTCACACAGAAGCCCCACTGCTTCAAGTGTACTCCATTACTTCAGCATAGTTTTTTGGGAAAACGTTTCACAGAGTGTATGGTTTAGGATTTTTCTCATGATTTAGTGTTTTTGGCATGATTTGTATTTAGGCTTAGGACCATCTAAATGTGTTTTGCATTTCTGCAGATCTTGAACCAGTTAGCAGCATCCAAGAGGAATATACCCCAGAATGTGTACGACTTGTACTTTGATTATTTGGAATGGGGAGCAGATATGGATCAAGTTGACCTTCGTGCCAACACGTCCATTTTCGTTCATTGAATTTTTGTGGCCACAGAACTGTCAGCTTCTCTTTTTCATGTTAAACATCATGAAAAAAGCTGATCACATGCTATTTTTTAAAAGTACTTTTTAACAGGCGACCAGAATTATTAAGTCGTTAACATATGTTGAAAAACAACATGCACATTTTCTGTGATTAAAAATAGTTTCCCTTGTTCAGGATGGGAATTCTTAATGTGCTGTCATCATAAAAACAGTTTGACTAGATAGCCATCAAAATATAGAAAAATGGCTTTAAAAGCATTCTCCATAATGATGTCATGAATGAGTGAGTATAACAATGACTGCAAGGGTCAAAATGTATTTTTCTGTTATGAAGCTTTTGTTGCTTGTGTCCCCATATATTTTACAACCCCTTTTTTACTGGCTTAAATGGAATTACTCTATTTTTTTTAAATCTTTGACCAAAAAACATCAACAGTCTAAATTTTGTCAACATTAGAAAAGATCTAATACAATGTTTATTTCAGAAAGAGACTGCTGATGGAAGGAATGAATAAATTGCAAAATGTTATTTGAGATGCCTCAGTCAGCATGCGTGTATCATGATGGTTATCAGTGAGGTCTCAGTCTCCATGCGTCATGATGGTTTGCTTGATCATCAATGTGGAGAAAATCCTGTTATTTTTCATGACAAATGGTTTATAATATTTTATAATAAATGGTTCATGTTAATATTTGATAACAAATGGTTCATGTTGATATTTGATAAATGGTTTGTGTTGATATTTGATAAATGGTTTATGTTGATATTTGATAAATGGTTCATGTTGATATTTGATAACAAATGGTTCATGTTGATATTTGATAAATGGTTCATGTTGATGTTTGATAACAAATGGTTCATGTTGATGAGTACTGCTGAACTTTCTCAATGTCTGCATGATATGAGGAGCTGTCTTTTTTGAAGTTTGTGTGATCACCTATTATAGACTTATGGCAAATGCTAGGCAGTGCACCAGAAGAACTGTATTCTTGGCCACGAGTCAGTAGCTGGCATCAGCATATCTTAGTTTCCTTGGAAGTGTGTAATGCTGTGTCCATCAGCAACATACTTCTTTTCCTGATTATCCTGGCATTTGCTTGCTAATTGTGATTTAACCTGTGTGGTGCAGCAAACTTCACCCAGTCACCCTAGCTATCAGGATTCCAGGGTCAGGGAGAGATGGGCACGCCCCTTACAAATTGCTGGCCCCAAGAAGTGAGGTCCCTAACACCTTAGTCCCCATTGAGAGGACAACCCTTTTAACCTCTTTAAGTCATCTCCTGAGGTGCAGCATCTCAGCATACAGTTTTTACAGTTGAATTTTATCTCATCAGTGTTGCTGTTAGTTACACCATTAAAAAAAAAAAAACTAGTTCTGCTATAATTAGTATTTTTCTTTTTGAACAGTTGATTCCTGTGCATTAAAAAATTCATTATTTTGAGGATATATCGGGGATTTTATGACACTGAATTGATGCAGTAAATGATCTTGAAAGTGGCTTGTGCTAGAAAGGCCTGCTTCCTGACTGACAAATAGTAAAAGCAAATGTACAAGTCTAAACACTGCTACTGTTGTGCAAATTAAAACAATGGTCATTACCACATCAAATGTAAATTCTGATGAGAGCTCAGTGAGCTATATTTTGAGCTATTTAGCAGTGAATCAAAGATGTCACAGCTTATGACATGCATTTTATATACTTTGCATTTCTTTATTTATTGTGGAAATTAGCATATTTTTGGGATGTGCCTGTTAAGTTCTGCAGTGTTATTCTTATGAGAGCAAAGTAACTCATGGTATTATGGTATGTCATTGCTATTTTATGAGTGTTACCTCAGCGCTCACCCTCATTCCATTTTGGAAGACCTGCTTGAGTGCTTAGCACTTTTTCATTGTAAGAAATAATGTATATCTGTTTAATTGGTTCCAATCCTAACAATAGCTTGTGTCATTCGTAGTATTTTATAGTGTGGCATATAAGATTGGTTTGTTTCAAGCTATATTTTTCATTTATCCACAGCAATAATAATTTCATCTCTTCTGTTATTTGAGATCTTTGCCTTGTTACCATTTTTACCCTTTTCTACATCAGCTGCTTTAATGATTTTTTTTATCATTGTCAATATCATGGGCTTAACCATGCCATACTGAAGGGGTAATTCTGGCACATGAATGCCATACTCATGCTTGGTAATGTTCTGTTCTTTTTTTAATTCAGTTATTTCTTACTGTTTACCTCTTTCCTTCCCTTTAGAAAGTTTCTTTGGTGCCATGATGACTGTATACATATCATGTATGTATGTAAACAGTCCAACAAGATTGTGAACATAGCACCAAGACAGGCTCAACACAATGACACTCTTTGTTGCACCCCAAGGCATTATGGGTAAGCTTGATGTCTCATACAGGTTTTAGCACAATAGTCAATGCAGAGCAAATGGTCAAGCGCCAAAGCAGAATTCTCTTAGAAATATTGGTCAAGAACCAAAATGTTCAAGCACAAAGCAAGTCTGAGCGCTGAGGTACCACCATATAGTTAGTTCTTTGCATCACTTGTTTAAAAAAAAAACTTCTGATTGTAAGCTGTGGCTCATTTATGAAATCAAATTAGTTTTATAGGCATAGTACTGATGTTCCTAAATCCTCTCTGTATGCATACATTTGGGAGATTCGTCCTGTTGTTGGATGTGTTGGCAAGGTAATTGGAAATTCATGTATGTTTCATTGTTCATTATGCTAAATAATGGCCATGCTTAAAAATTTCTCACAATACAATGGTTTATTTTCTATGTAATGCTGAATACTGTTGTGATAACAGGCAGTGACCAAAGGTCACACAAGAACTATAGTGCAAATGGGCAACACTTATTTCTGATATTTGATTGTGTGTACACCTCTTGATGTCAGACTTATCTAAATCCGCTTTGTTACAGATGTTACAAGTTATTGTATACATGTATATTATATATACTGTATACATGTATATGGATGCCTTTCTTGATACTTGTAGGAATCTAATGGTCATACACTTTTCTGTTATTCACTAAAAGTGGATGCAGAAGTATGTGTAAGCATGCATATGCTTACTGAAGTCTGTCAGTGCTATTTAGATAGTTTATGCCTTATATGATTTGGAGCAACTTTTCAAGACAGTAAAGTTGGGTTCCATAGCAAGATACATGGGCATGCTCAGTGATAAAGCACAGAAATGATGTAAAGTCATAAGAAGCTGGAAAGCTCTCTTTGCTGCACTAGTGTTGGGGAGCTAAATATTCAGTCTGATAAGTACTTGTGAGCCAAACAAGATCCCAGCTCAGGGGTGACATGAACACATCCAAATGTCCTGCTTGAACATGCTTTCTACATAAGTGCAATCCACTTGACTCAAATGTCACTCAGATTTTATTATAATGGAAAATTTATAAATTTGCTGAAGACGGCATTCCATCTCATTGGTGAATGGTCTCTGTACATTATGCTTTTTAACACTTTACAGTTCAGTCGAACACATGTAATTGAAAAACGTTTGTCCACTTCATGGGAAAAAAGCCTAAACTATAAGGATCTGAACAGTAGACCAAGTCAGAATGCTTTGTGATTGCATTTCTTCCTTTTCACGAAGCAACTAAAAGACAGCAAGTGCCAGGAAAATAATTAAAAGGTTTTCTCACATGATGGCCGTTTTAATTGAACACAACTATTACATATTTCTTCAGATGGCATATGCAGCTTTAGTAAATTGGATATTTTTAACTTTTTGTCTGATATCTTTTATGAACTCATTGTTTTATGTGGTGGTATGCAAAGTCAATTGAAGGTTTATGTGGTTTCTTTTTTTAAACTTTCTCTCGTTTCGAGGGAATGGTTTTGGCATGTTATGTGTCTACTGAGTTCGGTTCTGTTGAGAAAGAAGTTTCTAAAGGTTGTACTGAGGGATGTTTGCTAAGGTTTTCAGTTAACACAGAGAAGTGTAAAAAAATTGCTGCAGTTTATGTCAATGAATTGTAGGAGGATGAGGAAACAGAACAGAAATTTAGAAGAAAATGGATTACTTAAATATTAAAATGGCAGACTGATGGAAAATGACCTACATGATTTGTAGGCTTCCAAAATTGTTTGGTCTTCATGGAACCACTCCTCGAATATTGTGTTTTAGCACTTTTTAGCCTGGTTGTGTTTGAGAAAAATGGAAATTAGGGGAGACAACATTTTTATCATCAAAAAATTCTCCAATGGAACATTATTGGCATAACATACTGCTGGTCTGGCATGGTGGAGCTGGCTAGCTGTGAAACACTTGTCATCTGTAACATACGCATACATCTTGTCGATTGTAACATTCTCATACAGTTTTGGTTTATTTGCTGGCAACAGCAAAGATGTTGCTTTGACTCATGTCTTTGGCTAAATGTGAGGTATTCATCCTATTTTGTCCTCTGATTAGCCTTGCAAACTTTATAACAGAGAAATTGAAGAAAGTGTAAAACTGGTTCAATTGTGGCCAATATTTAAATATACATTTGAAAAACTAGTCAGTGTTTTGCGCAGCATATCTAGCTCATTGTGCACCAACATTCACAAGAAAGTTTGTGGCATGTTGATGAGCTGAAAATGCAGTTGGCATTGTTTACAAAACAAAATTTTCTGTATTTTTTTTCAATGGGGCTTATTAATAAAAATATATATGCATTGCATGAGAATTGTGATAATCTTGAAGTTAATGTTAAAGATGGATTTTGTTTACCTTCTTTCTTTTTCTGTTCAGTATGACAGTGTCTTTGTGCACATAGTGCTTCATGAATGATCATGTTATAATCTAGCCATAAGCAGTAAACAGCAAATTCTGCCTTTTCTGCCTCTAGCACAGGCAAAACAAGGATTAGTTTGGAGAAATATTGGTACTGAGTACACTTTGAATAGGATGGGCAGTAATGCGATCTTCATAAAACCAATGGACAGACAGAAGCATCGGTTTACTGAGCTAACAGCCAAAATAGAATCTCACAAGTAAATCTAGCAGAGCTTAAGTGTTACCTCACTTAAATTGTCTTTAAATTTTCCCGAAAGCTCAATTTTTCTGTAAAATTCGATTATTCCCACATAATAAGTCATGGTTAAAAACAGCAGGAATGACTCACTCATCCCCCCTCTCCCCTCCCAAAAAATCCTGACAGGGCAGAGATGATTTAAAAAGTAGACTAATGCATGGTTGTAGTGCAAAGAAAATTATATGGTATTTTTCTGCATATGCAAAAGCACACCTCCACACAAAATTCTTTCACATTATTTTACAAACATTTTGAAATCATACAGCTGAATGAAATTTTTTTAATTCAGTTTAGATGCTTTCAACAGTAGCCCAAAACATAAAAGCTGCAAACTGTCATATTTACAGGGCAGCTCTAATATTTAAAAGAGAGACAAATCTTTTGAGCATTAAGCACATATTTAGCTGCCGCTCATAAGATTTTAAAATGCTAGAAATTTTAAAAAAAAAAAAAAATTTGCATAGTCAAAGAAAACAATACTGTTTTTTAAACAGCCTCATTTACACTTAAGACTTGCGAAATGGGTTCTAGAAAGGAAATCTTGTTTGAATTCAACCAAAAAGTTGGTGCTACATAATCACACTGTGGTGATGATGGTGACTTAAAGGGTGAAGTACTTGGGTGTGATGTACTTTACCTTAATTGCTGTTTTGCCTTACAAGGAACCGAAAAGCCTAAGAGGAATTCAGTTAACTAGTTATGCAGATTGTTCAACTATTATCATCTCTAACTTCTTGTCAAAAAGGATATGAATGCCTGCACGGCACAAAAATTAAATTCAAGTGGAACCGGGTGTGATGAAAGGGGTGCAACAGATTTAACAAGTCCAAGTACATCCTCGGGTTCCTCAAGAACTTGAAGCCTTCTATGACAGGTCATTTTCAGCTTTGATAGCTTAATTTACGACATGACAAGCCTCTTGCAGCACTTCCTTAATATTTTGACATGTGCCATTCCAGAGCTTCCTGAAAATACACATGGCACTTGCACCATAAAATAGCTTCAAATAATATACAAAGACCCATAAATAAAAGTGCAAAAACCAGATACAGGAAAATGTGAAAATTAGCAATGTCAGATGTAGCTGTAGCAGAATATTTCCATAAGTCCCACCTTACAACTCTGGCATAATCCCATGCATAAAATGGGAAGAAAACAAA
The DNA here is from genome assembly GCA_004794325.1 of Pomacea maculata. Classification (NCBI taxonomy): domain Eukaryota; kingdom Metazoa; phylum Mollusca; class Gastropoda; order Architaenioglossa; family Ampullariidae; genus Pomacea; species Pomacea maculata. Next base: position 11,266 of record SRHC01003010.1, read on the forward strand.
AACAAATTAACAGCTGCTGCAATTTATATGTCCACCTTGTTAGCTAATTACTTGTAGCCATTTATTTTACCTGATTGCATGGAGATGTTCAACTGTCAATTCAAACTCTCTAGACTTTGCAATAGCACACCTGATCACCTGTAAGAATTCAGATTGTCAGCATCATAAAAGGCAAGGAAAAAAAGAAAAAAAGCTAACCAATAACAACAATAAAATAACCAGAAACTACAGCCTTGCAGTGAGTGCTTTTTAGACAAAGTGGCTAGTCTGATGTTCCCCTGGACCAGCTTGACTCGAAATCTCCCCTTGCCACACCCCAAATCCCAACAACCAATAAATACCAAGGCTACAAGACTTTCACGTTTTCTTTTTAACTTAAGGCTTCCTCACAGGAATTTAACGTTTTTTTTTATATTAAAAAAAAGGTCCTTTACAACATTTCACTTTGTCTATACCTCTTCTGGAATGCTAGCCAGTCGTGCAGCATTGAAACCATAGCTCTTAGGGCATGCTCCTTTCACAAACTTGTACAGAAATGTAATTGTTTCCTGTGATGGGTCATCTCCATCTTCATTCTCCACCATGCATGCCTGCAGAAAAATTAGGTCATTTAGAAAGTATGCACATTCTAGCAGACAGCACAAACTCTGACAGTCCAAGCAAAGATTATCTGTACAAAGGACGGATAACTCAAGTAAATGCTATTGAATGATAAAACACTAGAATCATAGTAACTATGCATTACCATATGGCCAGTTCGGACATTTTCATCATGTGAAAACTGGTCTACAAGTGAGTGGTAATGCGTGGAGAAAAGAGATCGGCAATGCAGGCTTTCTGATAGTTCCTTGACAACTGCATAAGCAATGGCTGTGCCATCATATGTAGCAGTTCCTCGACCTGGAATTAAATTTATGCTAAAAATAATTTTTCATCTGAATACTGCCAACATCTCAAGACATTGCTGTTAGAATACAATTGAGATTATAATGTATATGTGCACACTTTTCTTCTTTAGATATGGAGTAAGCACATCCTTGTTACCCACTGAATGTATACGTAAAGTTGTAGTGTCACCACCTGATAACAATGCTTTTATAGTGTACAAACCTGAACCATGGCTGAAATTCTGAACTGTGCAGGAGCAATACTAGATTGGATAGAAAAATCTTGGCATCCATTGTCCCCTGACACCACATAGCTATCACCTAATTCTCCAATTATATTGTGTTCTTTTATGTAATGCATTGAACTTGTTACCCAGCAAGAAAATGCACAAATGCTCTTTAATACATATATTCTTAAAAATGACCTAAGAACGTTTAGACAACAGCAGGTAATGAATGGAATGTGAAGGATGGTGGCTGAAGTCCTTGATCTGTATTAAATTGCCATTCTAAATTCCACACTATAGTGAAACACTACCTTTGATAAACCATTAACACAGAATGATGTGCTGAGCTATCAGTGAATATATTGTACTATTCCCATACTTTGTAGCATGTAAATATAGTCAAGGAGGCAATAAAATGACCGTCAGATGGCAATTAAGTAATCCTGTCTTTCGAGTTTTCTTTGCCTGGATTGTTTCTTTGCATTTTCTGTTTATAGCTGCTTACCTAACTCATCCATCAGCACCAGCGAGTGCTCTGTTGCATGCTGCAATATGGCAGATGTCTCACTCAGCTCTACAAAGAAGGTGCTTTCTCCTTGTTATCAAAGAATGAAGAAAACAAAAATTTATATAAAATACGCTGCATATTTCATGTCCTCAAAATGACAACTCTAATTATCAGTATTACTCATGAGAAAAGTAAGAGCTCGTTAACAAAGAGAATAATTTCTGAAATGATTTAATAAAGATGATATTCTTTAAACATAGTTTCTAGTGGGTTTTTTTCAACGAATCAATATTTTTGTTTCTCACACAGCAAACGCAAAATGGAAGAAAATGATGCAATAACTCAAACTGGTCTAACATAATCACCTGCCATTATTCTGTCACTGGCCCCAAGCCTAGTGAAAATTCGATCAACAGGTGTGAGGCAGCACTTTTCTGCTGGAACATAACATCCCTGCAAAATAGGTTTCACACTCAGTAATTGCACCAAAAAATGTTTACAGCTATAGATTACTGAAAAAACATTCAAACTAAATCTGATAAAGCATTCAAACTAGATCGAGCATACGCAGCAGCTTAATTCCTTACAGGTGTACAGAGGAAAAAGAAGAAAAGATTGCACAAGCCCCTTTACACAAACACACACACATACTCTTATCTCTCCCTCTTGCTCGCATGCGGGTTATGCTAGATCATGGGCAAGTTTCTATTTCACTTGCTCATTCACACCATGAAGAAACTCACCAGTTGAGCTAACACCACTATCAGACCAGTCTGTCGCATCAAGGTGGATTTTCCACCCATATTTGGGCCTGTCACCATGACAACATGACTTCTGGGACTGCTTACTTCATCTTCATCCTTCATGATCCACGATCAATACACATGCAAACAGATAGGTGCATCATCTTAGTATCATAGTAGAGAGGAGGCAAAAATTCTGCCTAGAAATATCACAAAATGATGACCTTGCACCATACCATAAATCCCTTAAATATGGAATGGAAAAAGGCGAGACTTACATATTCAGTGCCAATCACTGTGTCATTTGGAATGAAGTCACTGGAAACAACTGTGCGACTAATGCATGGATGTTGACCATTTCGAATTTCCAGAAAAGGCTGTAGGAAATAAGATCAATATCTTAATATGTAATTCTGCAATGATATGTAACTACTTAAACTTTGGTTTCAGAGAAAGATGCTTTATATCTATTAATACTAATATAACTAATAACTAATTAAATATTGTCACCTAAAAGTGTCCTTGATATTTTCCTATGCTATGTTGTGCTATTAGTAACAAGTGATATAGCTTTGTTTTTCAAGAGATAATTAACTACAGGAACCTGTGCTAGTAAAGTTACCTTTCTTCTATTATCTGGCAAAAAGAACTTTGGACGACACATGCTACTTTCACTGCAACGACTGTATCGTGCCAGACTTGAAAGTATATCCAAGACTGAGAGACAAGCAACAACTGTGTTCCATTTTGCATACCTGGAAAAAAGTACAATACTGACAAGTGACAATACCTTTTGTAGGATCAATGGGCAACCAGTCTCATACCTTTTAAATAAGTAGGAAATCAACAACTAAAATAAATAAAATAAGAAAACAGGCAACAAAGCTGTTGTTCTGTCTGTTAATATCAATTCTGCAACTTTAATCATCTTCACCTTTCATCAAAGCTGTGGAAGATTCTCCGCATGATGTCCTTCAAAGCTGCATCCTTCTTTTCTTCTGCGTCCGTCAGGTCCACCAATACAGCCTCAATGGTGGAGGTGCGGTACCGCTTGGCTCCTTTTTTAGAAGACATCAATTCATACTCTTCTGGAACATGCTTCAAAGCGGCTTCTGGCACTTCCATTTGAAACCTGTTTTTGCCAGTCCCCCAGTAGACAATACCCTAAAGAAACAATGATTTTCTGCATATTTTCTATCATTCTTAAAAAAAAAAAAAGCACCATCTTTTAAACAATTTATGCTGCCATGTAAAGGGAAGCCAGGAGGGTAGGAAACTTATTTTACAGTGAGCCATGAAAATTCAGCCTGTGATGAGCTCTAACCCTATGACACCTGCTCCTCACTGTATTTGTATTAGTAACAAACACATGACTAATGCACCACATGACTGTCAACAAGACAGGTAGGAGAGCATGAGAGATGATGAGTTTGGCAAGAAACACCAGTCTGCAAGACTGAATATATCAATCTCATTCATTTACCTTACTGTCTAATGTAAAAACTGAACATATCAATCCCATTTATTTACCATATAATATAATGTAAAAATTGTACACAATTCAGTTCATTCACTTAACAGCCTAACCTATAATCCAGTTCATTAACCTTGCAACCTTGTCTAAAGACAAACACATCAATCCAGTTCATTCATCTGACAGTCTAAACTAAAGCCCAACACGGTTAACCAGCTCAGGCACCTTGTCTAACCTAAAGACTCACACACCAGTCCTCTCACCTTACAGCCTAACCGCTGTCGCTGCTGCTCAAGATATTCCTGTAGCTGTGCCTCCAGGTGCTGGATGTCTTTCATTGCTTTGTCATATTCCTTGTCCACACCTTGGAAGCAAATAAAAAAAAATCAAAATCCAGGTTTCATCCACCTTATCCGTCTCCTGCTACCTTCTCTTTTCCACATTCATAGCCCTTTTGACTGTTGACCCAATGGCCTTGCTGAAGTACTGGGAACAAATTTTGTCTCAGCATAATAAATGTAATGAAAATGTAAAATGCATATCTTTTGAGGAACAAAGATTTTATTACCACACTCTCACATCTTTTAAGAAATATCTTTAAAGCTTACCTTTACTGGGTATGATAACACCCTCTTTGCGAGCTTTTGCATGATCAAATGCATTCTGAAAGCAATTAATAAATATTTCTGGAAGAAACAACAGCGCATAATCCAGTGCTACATAATAAGAAGTTACAAGTGCCATTAAATAAATCATTGCTACAATAGTTTTGGGGGATATTCTACATCAATGGTGCATATCTGCAAATGCTCAGCCAATAAACTGCAGTTTACTGTGTGCAGGTCACATCACTAAACCCTGGTAACAAAATTCCTTCCCCTTTACAAGGTTTTAGATCTGATGCATAATTACATTTGCTTTTCAATCCTAAAATTGAAAAAATACTAAGTAAAAATAGGGAAATAAAAGAAAATACAAATTGCAACTTACATCAAAAAAAGCCAAGTCTTCTGTGATGTCTGGGAAGCCACCATCAGAAGCCTTGGAATCCAACAATACTGTTTTTCTTAACAGTTTAGAACTGCAAGAAACAGCAAATTTCTATAAAAGGCCAGCACCCATTTAAAATTAATGTCTGTTATGCACTTTGCTTACAGATGGACATAAGGATTACAGGGTTTATCACAAGGAAAATAAAAACCCCAAGACATACCAACTAAAAATTATATATGTGTATATGTTTATGTGCAGCTGCCTCATGTTCCAACACTGGCCTAATGGCAGCTTCAAATCCCAGCTACCAACACTTTTCTCTACATAATCATGTGGATGTGGGACTGCATATGTGAATTTAAATGTGTGAGAGTGTGTTGCATGCTTGTAGGATTGGAATCACTCTAATAAACATGCTAATATTATAATATCCAGGGAACTCAAAGGACAATCAAGGAACACAAGCTTTTACAAGCTTTTACTCATAACATAGTAACAGAAATTTATCTCACTTGCAATCTTTTGCCTGCTGTGTAAACTTTTCAGAAATCTTCAGGCCAACCTTAAATCCTCCAACAGTTGCCAGAAAGTCCTCAATCTTGCGTTTGCTGTATAATTGACAACAGTTATTACAAAACATCGTTACAAGACAGTTATCATGAGAATATTACCACAATTGTCTCACAAGATAAATTCTGAATGTCATTTTACTGACCTGTACTGAGTTTCCTCATAAAGAATGGCCCGTTCAGCTGGATGAGAAGACTTTTGCTTTAGTGAACCCAGGCTATGAATTCTGAATCAGTAAATCATACAGAAAAGATGACACTTTCCACATCATAATATAAACTGTCAACTTCAAGTGGTACAGAATAACAACTATTTGATGTTTCATTCACAGCAATGTTAAAAAGCTGCATTCTGGTATCTTTAGCCTATGAAATTTTCCAAGTAAATTGTCTTTCTTTGATACTTACCAGAGATCAGATGACCCAACTATTAGGAGCTTAGGGGCTACAACCGATAGTTGGGTCGTCTGGTAAAGTTGAAAAAAGAAATGCTTTAATAAAAGCAGAGTTCTTTCTTGACTTCTTTCATCACCTTAGCAGAATGGTAAGTGGTGAAATGAAAGGAACTTATATCCATTTTGCAACAATTAATTTATTTAAAGTATCCTGTTGCTATATATACAATCTATTCTGACAGCATCTAGCAATTTTAATGACAGACACACACAATGTGCCTCATTCACACATACACAAAACCATTTCAGCTACTATTACTGTGGTTCCTGACTTCACTTCATCAGTAGACTCACCGGCTTAGGAGTCTCTCAAGGTCAGGTATCTTTTTAAGTGCATCTGTTGCCTCAGTTGCTAACTCCTGCATTTCCATTAGAGCCTCAACAGCATCTAATCTGTCATTGATGGCGGCTGGCTGGCATAGTGGGGCACATAACCACTGTACCAGAAGACGCTTGCCTAAACAAACCGAATTTTAGAAACTGAAGTGTACACTGTACAGACTTAGAGGTAAAAAAAAAATAATAATAATAATGGAAAGGGGAGACAATATGAGCAATTAATGATTTTATTAACCATGTCTCAGTGAATATTTTAGATCTAACCAAGGCTATCAAGTCTAATTTTTCACAAAACAACCCTTCATACAAGTCCCATGTGTGTAGGTCAAGGTTGTAGCTACAGTTACAAATAATGAACCCATTGAAACATGACAAGAAAAAGAAGTCAGATTGTAACTTAAGCTCATGGTAATATTGCACAGAAAATAATGTCTGGTTGAAATGCTGTCAAAGAGAAAGAGTAGCAAAAGAAGGTAAATGATAAATAGTTAACAAGTACACATAAAGACTAGTGTATCACTAAGAAAAATACAGGTAAAACACAATTCTATAAACTTAAAAGAAATGAAACCCTGAGGCCTGATTTAAGTTTAGACATAGCTTGCAAAGTTACCAAAAGGTGTTGAGCAAGTATCCAACTGTTCCAGAAGAGTGCCTTCTGTTCCACCTGTGACTGCATTTTTTATGATCTCTAAATTAGATAGAGAAACGCCATCAAGAACCTGAAGGACACAATTGAAATAAATAACTGATACCACAAGATACTATGTTCAGACACACATTCAGTCTGTACAAATCCAATGATAAATGAGCATAAACTAAGGTCTGGACAACATTCATGAAAAGCATTTTGATAACAATGATGAATTTTTAGAAAAATGATTTATCACATGAAGTCTCTCCTATCCACATATCACTGACTGGCAGAAAGTTTGTAGAATAGTCCAAAGCTTAAAAGCTACTTGTGGGTTTTAAGACGGTACAGTTCTCAAAAAACTTGGGAAGAGGGGAAGAAACAAGTAAACAGCATCCAGAATAAGATGGTGTAAGTAATGTCTAGTGAGTAAAAACTTGAATGCAACAGAAATGCTAATGGATGATGGCATGCTACACCTATAAACATGCTCTAGCAGTATTGGTCACTACTAATCAACCACAAGTGACTGCAGGGACTGTCGCAGTTAGTGCTGTTATAGATTAAACTTCCTGGAAAGACTGGTTTGACCTGTGGAGGAAGGTAAGAAGCAAATGCAGCAGCAATTTACCCTAGAGGTCATGCTTCACTAACTGCTTCCATCTGTACTGAAAAGCACCTCAGCTCCCTCCTCCGAATCAAACCATTCTTTCCTGCTGCATAGTGAAAAATCAGCCTGTAATTTTCACATGCCTTGATAACTAATGTCTCCTGAAGAAGACAAGCAAAAGAAAACCACAATATTTACCATACAATGCTGAGATGTGTTGAAGCTTGTCTGCACTTTTACAGGTGCTTTGTCTAGAGGTTCATATTCTTCAAATTTCTTCATAGACAGTACCTCATGATCCATGAGACAATACTGCAAGTACCTGGTCACAGAAGACTAATGTTTAACATACTTCATTTACTAAGAGGAAGGAAATTCCATTTTGCATAAAAGTTACTCTCCCAAGCAGCTAAATTTCAAAATTCTTCTAATAATAATAAACAAATAATAGGAAAATCTTTTTTCTGTTTTCCTTTCAGAGACTAAGAAGTCTTCTGTTTTGTTCTATTTCTCTTGTTCTCTGCCGTCATTAAGCCTCTTTAAGATAGATTTGCTTTACTTAACTCCAATGTTAAGTAAATTTAGTAAATTTCCAAATGGTAAGCAAGTCGTAGGGAATATGCCCCCAAAAAATGAATTTCAGCTTGATGATTGATGACTGATGACACAGTTAAATTCTCACCAAGTCACAGCACCAAGAGACCGAACGGCAAGGTCGTAGGAGTCAGATGCTGTTAAGCCTAGAGCATCACCTGCACACATCAATAGGACCATCCTGTTATTTATAATTCTTTGGTGTACATCTCCATAAAGAAAAAAATGCAACACCTGGACTGAATACATAATACTGTTTAACATTTTTACTACACTGTGCTTTTTTCCTTAACATGCAACCTTTATCAATTTTTTTTCCTCAAAATAAGCAAACTGAAAAGCTTGAAGGATTTATGATGTTCTGTAGTAGACAAAATTTAGCTCAAGACTGGAGATTTGTACTGTATCTTAAAAATTATATATATATTAAAAAACTGCAAAAGGAAAATAATTACTCTAAACTCTTACATCAGGTAAAAATCACTCACTTTCAGACATCATTTTCTTTAAAGTTTCTGGCCATTTAATATCAGCTTGATCTTCTCTGAAATAATTTTCTTCTAACAAAGTCTTCAATGTTTTTGAACTATCCCAAAATTCCTTTCCTGAGCTAAGTGCTTCTTTAAGTGCTGCTGACTGTCCATTGATCAGCTGTATAGTTTTACGTGACATTTGTCCTCGTTCATAAAGAATCTGCAAGGAATAATGATTTTTCATAATTAAATAAAGGAAAATTCATTTCTAACATTAAAGGTAAGTTTAAAGACTAGAAGTCACAATAACTTTAATAATGGTATCCTACAAGAAAATAAATACTCATTTATCAAATATACGTAGACACAGTATTCCCTGAGGGGTATCTATGAAAAAGAAATATAAAACTTTACCTGAGAAGGAGGGTGATGCGCAAACACAGTTCTGAGCCTTGAGCAGTGCCGATCATCAGAAAACTGGCCAAGCTGTTATAAACAAAATGTGTAACTACCGAAGCAGGCAATATAAACTATGTATCCTACAAACAAATAATCAAATATCAATTTCTCTACACTGATGATGAAACATAGAAAAGAGATAAATATGCAAATTTTTTATTTCATTTCAATCATGTATTTGTTTATACTGAAACATGAATAAATTACTGTTAATAAATTAAGTTAATTTTTACATTTAGGAGAACATACTCACATGGAATGTTCCAATAGATGTATCAACAAAGCAAACACCATATTTAACTGTTCCTGCTGACTCAGCCTGTAAAACATTGGAAAATCTTTTACCTTCTGCCATCTTTTATCCAATGTCATCAGCATAAATGTAAGAAAGATGAAAGAAATGTTATCATCATAGTAGGTGTGTAGTTGATGCAGTAAAGAAACAACTATGCCGAAGAACATATATCATGATAAAGATCCCACTCTCACCTCACATATGGCCATGAGATAGCTAGGCTGAGAATCTCCCACATCACCATCTCTAGGGCTGAAGGTTCGAGTACCCTGAGTGGTAATCTGACATACTTCTCGACGTACCACTTTGTCATATTTTGTTGGTCTTGCCACTGTGGAAAGAAAGGGTAAATAAAAAATATTACTTTCGATACACATAATAAATAGATGTTCATAACCATCATCAAAAGCCAGACTGCATGTTTACATGAACCGACACATGCACAGTGGGATCTTTGATACAAGAAATACTAAATACTTATGGATTCCTCCAACTTTCCATGATCGACAGGTTTACAACAACACTTTTTAAATACATCAAGAAGACAAGATATCTCACTCTGTTTACACCGTTCAGCCATCATCTCTGGGGTTTCTGTCTGTTCAATGCGTGCAACTTTATAGCCTTTCTGAATGAGGGCATCAGCATACCGATTATAAGCTATCTCTGGAAATCCAGAGTGTGCATAGTCGCCCTGAAATAAAATGACAGTGTGTCCCATTCTGGACATCATGATCAACACACTTTTATATTACACTTCCCTTCACAGTGTCTTTCCCTACAGATCAACTAAAATTTAATAAACAAGGCTACATATAACTGTATTCTGTGATCAAATTCTGTCAATAAAAACATCCAACATGTCAGCACAGCCCTGTGACCTACACTTTAGCTACTTCTTAAACTGTAGCTCTCCTAATTATTTCCAAGAGCACATGCTTGCTCTTTCTCTCTCAAACACACACACACAGAAGTATATGCATGCACAGCAATTTTGTAATTACTTTCATGTAGATCAGACCCAGCTCTTCAACCCCTGTTGTGGCATCCATATGGAAAAATTCATAAAACTTGCCCATCTGAAATATCAGAAAAGTAAATTTCACATTACAATGGCTTCTTTTTTCACAAATAAGTATTTTCACAAAAGGTAATGGGTGGGTAGGGCATATGATGAAGGGGAAGGAGTCCGCTCCTGCTGATACATTATTCAATTATTCTGACTTTTAAAAAAATCAATAGTAATAAAAAGCAAAAAAAAAAAAAAAAAACCCACTCACACATTATTAATAAAATTTCAAAATGTTAATTCTCCAAAGCATACAGATTCTGCAATATATACACATGTATTATTGCAAATATCTGCTCTCACCTACTTTTTCTTTTGTACACTTTCAAAAAAAAAATCAAGGAAAAATTAGTAATTCATTACCTTGAAGAACAATACTGTGTCAAAATGTTTTGACTTCATTTCCCACCACTGTCGCATTGCCTAAATATTTGAAACAGAAAAATTTTTAAACATAAAGGAGAAAACACCAAAACATAACAAAAATCTACAACACTGTGCAGAGAGAATAAGCAGGACTTTAGATTTCCTCGTATATCATTTTTTTTAAAAATCCAGTTAAGTGAATACTAAGATCTCTGCTAAATTCTACTTGTATGACCACAACTAGAACTTACTGGGGTCTGCTTATTCAGGAAGGAAGAAGGAACATACAGTGTCCTTGGATCATAATCTGGGTCATGTTTGCTCTTCTGATTGATATCTCTGGTACACAAAGGTTTAAGAGTTAACAGAAGAACAAATGCTCAAATGTACGAAATATAGATGGTCACAAATCTTAAGTTTTCATGTTATGAACTTCATTCAGAAAATAAACAATAGAAGACACCTACTCTAAATGATGTAACTGATAAAAAAAACAACAACAGAAAATCCAGAAGGAAAAAGGCACGGTCAAATAAGAGCAGAAACACGGGTTAAAAAGCAGACCAATTGTACAAAAGACATAAAACTTGCATACTTATTCATGATATAATGATCATAGATTAATATACCTGCCAGTGACAAAACTAAGCCAGTAGTAAGTCTCGAGTTTCTAACAATCAAATGCAGGACAGTGAGGACTAGGCTGAATGAATGGCATCAAGAGTCTAAAATAAGGTTGAACAACTTGAAGACCAGGAAAGAAAGGTATGAAAATCATACTTGATCTTCTCTGGCTGAAGAAAGTCCAGTCTGGTGTGAGGAAGGTTTGAGGCATCAACCTGGGTGCCTTCTGCACTGAATCCAACCTTTAGAGAGAAAAGATTGGTCTGCTGAAGCAAGTAATCTACACGTTCTAATACAAATGAAAGCAACTAAGTCAAGCACAACATAATTTCTAATTTTACATAATTCTTAAGTAAGTCGTTTTATTTCCCATAATAACAGCTAACAGTATAAGAAAACAATCAACATGCATCTTAGCTTCTTTTAATTATTAATTTGATGGAAGAAACTGGTATAAAACAGTCAAATAGTTTTCAATTTAGTTGCTTCCCCCCTCAAAAAAACCCCAGAAGAATATGTTTCAAAATGAATGAAGAAAACTGCCATTATATTTTAAGCATACACTGTCTGCAGCTGCAAAATGTAACAGTTTGGACTTGGTTGTTGAACTGACAGATGGCTGATTAGGACTCCTATTTTTAGGAGTTCCTGGGGGTGATTTCTTGTCAGTACTATCCGATGGAGAAATTTTCTGCTTCTTCTTGCTTTTCTGCAAAACAAAGGGTTATTCTGTGGATAAACAAGACAGTTATTCAATGTTTTGATTTTTAATATTTTCAGTACAAGAACTATAGTTACAAAGTCCACTGTATTAACTCTATATTTTTTGTAACAATCCTTCCTACCTTGATAGGTGAGTCTGGTTCTGATTCCTCAGGCTCTAAGATTTCATCTTCATCTTCACCACTGCTGGCACTCTCTTCGTCACTACTATCCGATGAACTAGGTTTAAATTCATCCCCTGTGTAAGCAAATTTCATGTAATCTTTTAAAATTTTGCATGTTCCAGTAGACCCTTATGGTGCATTTGAGATCATCAGTGTTATCATTTAAGTCTTAAGAACTGGAAAGCAAAGAATTTTTTTTTAATTCAAGTAATGACTAACAGTCTTTGAAGTTGATAAATATGTGAAATATTATTATAAATGGGCAGGTAGAAATAAACACCCCTGCCACGCAAACATGCACCAGAAAAAGGAAAATGTGCAAATGAATGAGACTATGTGAATATTTAGTGTTGGTGAATATACTGTATCATAAACAATATATTTCACATTTCATGAAAACTTTTGAAATGTTCATAAAAAAAAAAATAAACAGGACCTGAATCCTCTTCATCACTTTCTGGTTGTATTATTTTCCTCCGCTTTGGCTTTAATCCTGCACAATTGGCAGCACGAGTCCTTTTCTTTGGTGTTGCATTCTCCTTCTTAGCAAAAGACTGCAAGTCATCCAATGATTCAATTATCAAAAAACTATCACCACTGATAAGATAAAGTATATCAAATGGTATAGCATAGAGATGTAACATGTACTTTTACCATGTAAACATTTTATTTTTAAACAAAGATGATTTTTAAATTATTAAATATAAATAATTATGATTTTTTTTTTACTTTAAAAAAATACAGTTACTCAACATACCTCATCTACCTTATTTTCTTTTATGCTGTCATCATTCTCATCAGACATTTCTGCATCAAAAATTTCTGCTGCAAGCAGGAAATCAGCTAATTGCAAATGCTGTTGTATGAAGGTATTTCTTTGTGTACATGCATATTTGGACAAATCTGCATTCCCTTCTAACAACTTTATATTATAATTGTTTTTATAGTTTCCTTGCTAAATAAATAATTTTAAAAATTCTGAGTATTAGACAATGTCAATATTTCAAATATTTCTTACTTACAATGAGAGATACTTCCTAGCAAATGAGTAAAAAAAAAAAATGAACATTACACTGACACAGCTATACACACACAATCGCAGGTAAGATTTTAATATCAATTTTGTTTCCGTCCTCAGCTCCCTGCAACAAAGGAGCTGATGCCATCCCACTTACAATCAAAGTCCATATCTTCATCATCTTCTCCATTACATTTTTCCTCTTCGTCATCTGATGGCTGAAGATTGACAACAAGTTTCAGTCGTTCCTCAACAGTCATTTTCAAAGCTTTGTCACCTGCTTCAGCACTTTTCCTGACTTGAGCATTTAATGTGAAGAACGGACCTCCCTTTTGGCAGTCTTTATCCAGTAATCCTCTAAATGGCTTGACATTGCTAATGAAGGATAATTGGACAAAGAAATACAAATATCAACATTGTAGACTCTCTCTAAACAAGTACAAGGCCCACAGACTGGTGGTCATAAGAGCATTAAATTTTATCATGTACACAGCACAGCCAGCGAATGAAGGCCATAGAAGGAGAGAGTTCTACCTTTCTGTGCTAAGAAATCAGGTACCCATAAATGGGTAAATGCTGGATGGTCAGTTGTTCTGCAACCTTCGGTTCTAAAGTTGACCACACTCACCACCAGGTTAAGTTGCCTCTTCATGATTTAAGTAATCAATAATATTACATAATAAAAAAAATCTGACAAATCTATTCATTAAAGTATGTAATCTTGTCTTACTCCTTTGCCAAGATTTTATTCAACTCAAGTTATCTTTAAGTTTCACAACAATAACAAAAATTATTACTGAACAAGGAAATAAGCTCGGTTAGTTTCTGTGAAATATAAGTTTTCAAGCAAATTACATTTCATATTCGATGATAAAATGATTGATCTATATTGTTGTTGGGGCTCAATAAGAGCTAAATCAAGGTAAAATGTTAAAAGAAACATGAAAAATTATAAATGTGTCATTTGTTAACATTATACTTGTAATTAAGTGTGTATGCAAAAATACTGAGGGTACATAAAGAATGGATTTCTGTCTTACCTGGACTTGATCCAAGCATGAGTAGGTGGTGTGTCAAAAAACTGAACGTGTACCTCCATTTTCTTGCCACTGCGAGTGTGTGTGCAAGTTGTGGGATGGTTACAAACAAGACTTGGCCACCAAGGGTACCCTTCTAGCTTTGCCCAAACAACATCTCCGCATAAGAATTTGATCTCTGCAAAAAGGTTTCAGAAAAGGATATAAATAGTTTCAAACATCAACAACCTTTCCTAACTATAGGGATTAAGGTATGTACTCCACAGCTGAATCAACTTGGGTTTCAAACTGCCTAGGTTCACAGGTATTTACACAAGAAGCCATTATAGGCCATCCGCTCCAATATCAAATGATCTCACGGTGAAACATGAAACCCAGGGTAATTATGCTAACAAATTTAGGTCCTAAACTAAGCATCGCGTATCCCACTTCTAAAAACTCGACTTCAAATTTAGTGCTATATATCATTGATATAGGATATCGAGTCTGAAGCTGAGGAATGGGAAATGGAAAAATGGTCTGCTTTTGACAGGCAGACTAATTAATAATATGACAATATATTCCAAATATTCACACAAGCTTACCCTCGGGAGGCTGGCAGTCTTGTGATTGAGGGGTTGAGCTAGCTGCAGTTCCTTTTGCTTTCTTCGTGCTCTTCGGAGTGGACTTCGTGCTCGTCAACAAAGTGGTGTTGGGCGACTTTTTAGGTGAAAGAACATCTGTAGTCTTCTTTGGCGTCTTATTAAAGTAACTCAGCAAAGTATTCCCCTGTTTCGGGGTTTGCTTCTGCGACTTTGACATAGTTTGTACACACTTGCACCTTCGACTGGACTCACGCACTACGTCAAGAACTCCCGCGTTTTGACGTCACATCCGGCAGCAGCAACTCTGAGGTGTGTTGTCTCCCCTCTCTGCAATCTCTTCAAGTATATAATATATACATGTACTTACATGATAGGCAAGCTTGAAAATAATGTGATAAAATTCTGATATTCGTCGTGGAAAAAAGAAGGAAAGGCCCTTTGGCGACTGTTATAATGCAATCGCTAGATGTACGCAGCTGTGTTGTAATATTCTGGCAAGATCCCTTTTTTTGTCCACTGGAAATTTTAATTTTAGTATGTACTATTTAAGTCATCCGTATCTATTGCCGATAATGTTACAGTAGGTCTTCGATCTCGTACTCTACCTTAATGCTGAGGCTATTGTCGCTTATAAATTTGTGCGTAAGAAAACTTTTTATTTATATTTTTATCAGCATGAATTAAATGATCAAGACATATATGCTTTTCCATTTTGAAATGTCTGGATATCGTCTGAGTGCTGTTAACATAACTTTTAAGCTTTATTCCATGCATAACTAGGCATTAACGTTTATGTATAACATTTAACATTATATTTAGATTTCTTGTCATTTTTGTAAGTATAATTAAGCAGGTCGATCAAACGCGTGAGATGGGGGGGGGGGATTTCTTTAGAATGGATAAAAGTCAACGTTTTCAAAAACTCATGCGTATGCAACCCACCAGCTCGTTTTATGTCTCTTTCCCTCTATATAGCTCTCACTCACACACACACACACGTGTGAAATGAAGTAACGCTATATTAATTGGATATGGCAGTTTTTTAATGTTTTGTTTCTGATCGCATGTTAGACCACGATTAGGGAAAATTTTAATACAAAATTAATTTACTCATGGTCAGCAACTACATCAGCATGAGTTGCTCCAACCACTTCTGTGTGCGTTTGTGTCTGTGTGAGTGTGTGTGTGTGTGGCTATAAACTATCAAGGACGAGATCCATAAAACCTTTTATGTTGTCGTACTGTTAAGCATGTTACCCCTGCTTTACGTGAGTCCTTCGAACAGAAATATAATATGGGTACCCAGAAATGTCTTTTTCACTGATAATAGAGGGCTGCTAAAATCTGTTCAGCTTTTTATCACACGTATCTCACATATTTATCTTAACTAGCTATAGTTTTCAAATTGACCTGAATAACGGCATGAACACGTTAGGTAACTCAATCTGTGACCCCCGCAAGCCAGTCCTCCCTTGAAAGTTCTCGAGTACCCAAGTGACGATCTCTCGAGAGAAGGGAATGATCTCGCGGCGAGAGAAATATTATATATACTGGCCACACTGACTGTCTAGCGCCACTCGTCTAACTACCATTGTACACAAAGATTGTCTGCAAATATTTCTGCAGTGTGGACACTGTGTCTCGTAAGTGAAAATTTATTATGAATTTTATTTATATGCATCCCTCCAAAGTCAATCAAGGGACAGCTGGTCACGAAGCTCAACACACTGTAACTGGTGCTGGTGAGCGTGAGGGTTGCTGGTGATGTTGATGCATCTTGATTTAATTGTTCATCGTTCAGTTGCAGTTATTTTTTGATACAGTTTCATCATCGACTGTATGCGACAATAAAACTGTTATCTCAGAGAGGTAAGCGTGAGTATGGTTGGTTGCTTTTGCTTGTAATTCTCAATTTGCAGCAAAGTATTGACTTTGTTTGAAACGATATATTTTGTATTAATACATCGCATGATGGGAGACCAAAGCAGACTTGGAAAAGATCGAACAGTATAGAAAGTATATAAGGTAAAGGACGATCGGAACCACATGGGCCCAACTGAAGGTGGCTACCCAAAGCCGGGTCCGCTGGTGAGTTGTTGCGGCCCTGTGCTCCTCAAAGGAGCAACAAGGACTAAACTAAACATCGCATGATACTGATAAGTGTGACATCAACAGAGGAAAATCTCCACGTGGTAACCATTGACACCGGTCATTTCACTGTTTGGTACTTGGACGGGACAAGCAGTACATTATACCAGAGACGAGAGGCAATTCTGTTTTAAGGAAAGTCAGAATCTCTAGACCTTCCATTTTCTGTGCACGCTGTGTTTGTATGAAAGTATGTAACATTAATATAGTAGTATGGAACATGGCACCCATACACACGCACACAGGTACACAGGTTGGGGGGTGGGGGGATAATTACTGGCAGGGTGACAACCACGTGATCGAAGGAGAACGGGAGGGGGTCGACTAGTGACAGGATGGAGGTGCGGGGATGATTTGGAAGTAAGTCGGGCATGAAGGTCGGGTGGAGAGGACAGTAACCCAGGAGAGAGAACGTGAGGGGACAGCGCAGAGGTGAGAGGAAACTCATCGAGAGCTCGAGTGTGTGGTGTGGAGGTTTCGCTTTAGAACCATCGACTGGCGTTAAAGTAAAGAAAACTTGGAACCCATCAGAGTGTTGTGCTTGTTCTTGTGGTGAGATCGGGAAAGTAGCCCCATCTACCCTGTTATATTTGTTCAACCTGAGTGAGACCTTTCTTGAAGTACTTATGGCCGGCTTCTTCGCACTTCGTGAATGGATGATATCTCTCTCGCCTGTCACCAACTACAGTGAGAGTTGGCTATCTTGGGTTCAGCTCTCGTCTCAGGCACGCTGTTCTTTCTTGTGTCAACTGTTTAGAGAGCCTTGCCGTGGTAGAGCCTAATTATAGTTACTGGCTCGGCGTAAAACACCAATAACTCCCAGAGAGAGATAGAGAAAATGAGGAGAAGGTGTGGAGAGATAATTTATTCTACAAGACATTCATCTCCTGAATTTTGTTTTTACCTCCAAGACGCCTGAACAAATAATCGTATATTCAGAGCACCAAATATCAAGCCATATATCTGCCAGAAAGTCGACTAAAGGGTACGGTCTGGAATGTGCCCGACTTTAATGGCAGGTCGAGTATTCACAGGAGAGGTGCAATGTCATAGTGTACCCGTAAACCTGAAACGGCTCTGCCATGTGATACTCGTTGGAGCGTTACGCTCCACTGGGTTCGGAAAATGCGATTTTAGAGCTTGTATCTGTTAACATTAGATTGTCGGTATCAATATCTGTTGGTACCTGTCGATAATATTTCCATCATACAGTCACGTGCAGCATTTCACATCTGCATGCGATCGTGCTATACGCGTAGGTTGTCTATCTAAATGAATGTTTTATTTGTGGATGGTGTTGCAAGTCCTTGGCTTTAGTTTTTCTGCTGTCACACACTAGGTCAAGATCGGTCCCTGTCCTCTACTTAATGCATGCATGAGTGCAACCTTTGTTGTGCTTGATCCTCAGCAGAGCGCAGGCTTTCATCAGACGTGTGGTTGAACTGCTCCAGCGGTCTCCTTGCGTCAAACTGTCGCATCATGCGTGTCTGCTGCACCACACAGCGCATCGGATTACAGTTTCTTTTAAACTGATATGTCTTGATTATTTCATGCTATAAGGTGACACAAAACTGTCCGAATGGTGGCGACGACGTGGAATAAAATTGTGTAGAAGAATCGTGTCTGGAGATATTATTTTTATAGAGATACTAAACAGTTTGAGTTATCCTCTGTTGCAGATTAACGAAAAGAAGGAAGAGAGAGAGAGAGAGAGCATCCCGTGTGAATAATGGCTTGCAAGGACATGTCCGAGTACACGTGCAGTTTATCGGAGGAAAGTCTGGAATACGCCAGGCTGAAGCTCCGCGAAGACCCGGTCACCCGGATGTTAGAAGTGAAAGCCTTCCGAGAGCGTCTTCTTCAGTACGGACACGGTGAGGTGCTGCAAGTTCTCCCTCGCAAGTGTGTAATGTGCTGCTTTTATTTTGGGTTCAATTTCTCGATGTAAGAAATAATTCCATAAGTCCATGTTTCTTGGTCGGTCTCCTTGGGAAGATGAACTAGCGGATGGGTAGGCGGACGGGTGGGTTATTGGATAGATGGGTGGGTAGGTTATTGGATGTTGATGAAGGGGGTTATTTATCACACAAATTGTGGGTTTTGGTGATGCAGGTCTAAGGCCCAACACAGACACGAGGTTTCTACTACGTTTCCTACGCGCGCGCAAGTTCGACCAGGAGCAGGCGTTCGACATGATTCTCAAGTACTACCGCATGAAGAAGCAGGATGCACGCATGTACACGGGCTTGAAGCCGCTCAACGTACTGCACGTGTACCCGACCTCCGTCGCCTTCCCCCTCCCCTTTCGAGACAGGCTGGGGCGACAGGTCTACATCACATATTCTGGTTTGTATTGGTGCTGTCTTGTTGCGATGACTGGCTTGAACAGGTGAACACCTTTACAGGTGGCTGCACACCTTTACAGGTGGTTGAACACCTTTACAGAGCTGCACTCAGTCGTTGTCGTTGATCTGATCACCTTGCTCTACTTTCTCTTGTGTAGTCTAGCTTTGCAATAAATTGTAGTATGATTTTTAAGGGACTATCGACTAATAGGAGCTTCTGAGACAATTATTTGATTGATTGATTGGAACAAGGCTGGTTGAAATATTTACTGCAAGGGCGAGTAAACCTAATACTTTGCTTGCACATCTTTAAAACAAAGTCATAAAAACAACAGGGCGACCATTTATTGTACAGGAAGGGTGGATTCAACTCGATATTCAATGGAGGATCTACTCAAGGCTGAGTTCCTCAACATATCCAAAATGATTCAGGTAGAGATGCAAGAAAAATGCACGTTCGTAATATTGTGTTGATGAGAACGAATGTAATAATCATCTTAACGGGAGTTTACCTACTAATAAAAATGCTCAAGCAAGCCAAGATCAGGGGAGAAGGAAAGAGAGAGAGAGAGATGGAGGGAACGGAAAAGAGTAAGGGAAGTATTAAAGGGGAGAGGGTAGAGCGAGTCAGTGAAGAAAGGGAATGATGATCATCGAAGTTGTGAAGGAGCGAGTAAGAATCACTGTTGACTCATATGTTTCGGTCATCTTCATCTTGGCGACAGCTTTTATCTTGTCATTTCTTTTACTCGGTGATGTGGAGGACGAGGAAACGCAAGTTCGGGGAGTGACATCCATTCTAGACTGCCAGGGCTTCACGATGGCTCACATGAAAGACTACGCTCTTGACTTCAACTATGGGAAAAAATTTACACACATATGGCAAGTAAGAGGCCTTGTTCAGCTGCGATTATTGAACATTCAGATGTTTACACAAATTTGATGTGGTGAGACCAAACCCGTTAAAAACTCGAGATAATAAAGCTTTGAAAGCATATTTTGTAATAGTTTTAATACTTAAAGCTCAATTATTTTTCAAACAAACAAAAATACCGAGAGATTTTTGTGCAGACTAAGAACAGCACGAAGACTGAAATGAAGAAACGAGATTTCTAGACCGACTACAGACAGACCGATAGACAACCTGTGAGATAGAGACCGATAGACAGACCGACGGGCAGACAGATATAGTGACTAACCGAGAGACACACCGACCGACAGATAGACAACCGACTCGTCACGATAATAGCTTAGCTTTTTTTCTTATTATTATTTTCAGGAGGCGTTTCCGGTCAGGCTGAAACTACTGCTGCTGGTAAATGAACCATCTTTCATGGACCTTGTGCTGACTGTCTTCACTCCTCTCATGAAAAACAAAGTATTGAAGCGCGTAGGTGTCTCCTGTTTTCTACTTTTTCCTCCTCTATAATATACTTCAAAAAAGTGAAATATACTAGTTTTTGCATGTCTCCACATTTACTGACAGATGCACAGAATTGGCACTAACTGGAGGAAGCTTCACGAGTTCATTGATCCCGTTCATCTCCCGCGTGAGTACGGAGGCACGAGACCAGAACCATTCACAGACAAGGTATAGTGTTAGATATCAGTATTTCTGGACACTTTCATGCATCCAGTCCCCCACAGATAAGGTGTGAAAAAATATATTTGTTATATATATATATTGTTCTAAACATCGCTATAATCTCAGCTTTTCATTCTTGTCTCAAGTTCTAAGAGCACCTTTCGTATGAGCGCTATATAAATCACGTGCTTGATGATTATTATTATCAAACAAACCTCTGTCTGGTCTTCTATTTACTGTAAATGAGCTCTGCCTGCCTTACTTTATTTTGACGCTCGTTGATGTCGAAAATCTGGTCATACAATGATCAAGCGACCATAATATATACCAACAGCTGTATCGCTCGTGCAAGCATGTTTATTCATGCATGTGTAGAAATGTTGAACCCTCTGGCCATGTCGTCTCTATTCTGTGTTTTATCATAAGGACTGGATACAGACCATGCTGACTTGTAACGAGGAAATGGAGGAAGAGAGCAAGTATGGGTTTGTGGACTACACCATGGGTCGAGATGTCAGAAAGCAGCAGGATGCCATTAACACAATGGCAGGAACCTTCAGGAAACTCAATGTCGACTAACTCGATAAACGATCAACATCGACAGTGGACTAACTTGATATGTGATCAGCATGAACAGTGGACGACACAGACATTGTACTAACTCGGCATATAATCAACATTAACAGCTTACTAATTCGGATTGTAATCAACATGAACAGCGGACTCGTTCATTTATTTGTTCATCCTTTGACTGGTAGCAGCTGACGATCGGCCATGTTGGTCCGGTGGTCCTAAGGGCACGAACTAATATCTATATACATCCGTGCTAAGGGTAAGCAGATAGACGTGGAGACTATCGTCGTTGAGGCCTGTCTTGGGCGGTTGTAAGTTGATATTTGAACCAGTATTAAAGACCAGCCTGAATGGGTTGCGTTTTTTTGCATGTATCCGTTTGGAAATTTACAGGTTAGGTTAATATCGCCTATACCAACTGATATCTCTAAAAAAAAAAAAAACATAAAGAAAAAGAAAAGTACAGCACAGCTTTGATATAGATGAGCACGTGCGTCATAGGACGGTCTATCTTATTTTGTCAGAAGGGAGAGCGGGTATGGTCCATTTTAGAGGGGGGAGCGTCGTACGGGACTGGGTTAGGGTTTGAGATTAACTTTTTAGGTATGGGTTAGGGTTAGTGTCGGGTATGAATCAAGCGAGCAGACGACAGCAGGCTTGACTGAAGATTTCTAAGGGAACTAACTGTCCAGGTAAGAACAATCGAGTAATATACACTAGAACCGCGGTAGACAATCTCTTTAAACATGATTTCTGAAAAAAAGTGGCAATAGAGCGCAAACAGTCGGTCACGAGGATTTTATTTTTTTATAAACACGTGATTTCTGTAAAATGTGAGATTTGTTCTCTGAATATGTATTGTCAAACGGCCATTTTGTTAACAATAAATCATGTCAGACTTGTTAACTATAAATCATGTCAAACTTATTTCATATTCACGGCATATAAGATCTGTGATTTATTCAATGTTTGTAGTGCGCTTCAAAATTCAGCTTCCAATTGTAAATGTAGTTGTTGTGATGTAGTTTATGTTTTCGTGTGTGTGTGTGCCTGCATGTGTGTGTGTGTGTGTGCTTTGCGTGATTGTATACATCACAATGTAATATCTGAAATAAATAACTACATTGATTTGACACAAACATTTTGAAACCAGTGAAGGCTTTTTAAATAAAAGAGTATACAAAATACGCAGTAGATCGAGAATGAAAACATCTCTTTATTGTACAGCGTCAATAATCATGGCGATAATGGCATCTTGGGAAACAGATTAATGTTGCTCCGTCACATGACAAAACACTTGTTAGTCGGTTTGGAAACCTTGGCATTCTCAGGGCGCAGTCCAGACCACAAACCTAAATTCCGACACTCTGTGACAACGAAATCGTCCACCGCCATGCCATGGAAAACATCTATTTGAGAATTGAGGCTGAGTCGAGAGAGACCGAGAGGGGTGGATGGCTTTCGCTCAGCATTTTCCACTTCAAACTGGATGGCTCGCCAGTCTAAAGGTCCACCCAAGTAGTTCCGGGTCGCTAGCTCTAAATGTACAGCAGGTAGAGCTGAAAAATAAAGACATGCTACTTGGATTGAAACATGGCCGGAAATAACAGCCTTTTGCAAACTTTCACACAAGCCTCTCGAGTGAATGAGAAAAAGAGGTGACAAACGTAATAGACTGAGAGAGGAACAGAATGAAAGAAAGAAATTGGTAGAGAAAGAAAGTGAGTAAGAAATGGATAACATAATCACACAAACATCTACACGTTCTCCCAAAACACCCAACCAGCCTCAAACACACACATGTTCCAAAGAGAAAAAAGAAAACGAGAGAGTGAAGGATGAAAGGAGGGCTCATGATGTATTGACCTGAACTGTAACGGACACTATGACATAAACCCGAACCCTAACTCTAGCTTAGTCCTATACAACCTTAGTCCTAGCCGACTTTAACAATTAATAAAAGTGTCATGGTGTCCCCCTGTTCTTTCGAGATGGATATAGTGAGCTGTGACTTGGCTGACTCACCTTTCTGATTCAGCAGGTGTTGGTACGCTGGTATTACAGACTGTGGGTCCAACAGGTGCAACTTGACGAACAAACCATTCATGTCTCTGTTGTACGCTTCCTCGCAGTAGTGTCCCCGTATCATGCTTCCAAGCACTGACCGTGTCCAGCGAGGATCCTGGATCAGTGACGTCAGCCTCTCGGCCCACGTGTAGCTGAGGGGCAGAGGTCACAAGATGAAGGCATGGCTGGGACTGAAACTTTTGATCGACTTAATAATAGCCTCCCTTCTTAAACAAAGCATTCTCGAGATATCTCAGGATCTTGGTGCACTTGCCAATGTACTGTATAGAATGTAGATACAGTATTTTTGTGTAGTTTTCATTTATTAATTTCTTGTTGTTGTTGTAGTACGTGCATTCATTTTTATGTATGTACAGGCATTTCTGTCTTCACAATAATTTTACGGTTCGATAACTGTGTGCCGCAGCTCGATGACTCCACAGAGTGTTGGAGAAGAAAAGGCAGCGAGAGAAAAGAGATAGGCATCGCCCTTACATAAAGCTAGCCCTATGAACTATAAAGTCTCTAACGCCTCACTTCCAGCTGCTTAAAAATAAAAATTGTTAGGAGGCGTCCTTTAAGTCTTTCTATCGAGGGTGCATGCATGCATTATTTGTTTTTAAAGTCACAAGGACAGACTTGAACTGTGTGAGGTACTAACCTATCTTCACCCATGTAGTCTTGCAGGGACACTCCAGTAGCTGCGTCCTTTACTACACGAGGGTAGACAACTGTGTACACCTGGAACCCTGTGTGACAAAGGGAGCAGGTAGGAGTTAGGAAAATATGAACATAGATGGAGACAGTTAACGCAGAACGTCAACGTTGGAGGTAACTCCCCCACCCCGTTCTCCACTTCTTCCTTTCCTCCCTCCCTATCTCGTAGTTCTGTCCCTTTCTTCCCCTTCCCGTCTTCTAACATGTATATGTTACCTCACACATATTCGTGTAAGCACAGACACACTGACACACTGACACACACCGTATGACATCGTGCTAGACATAAATAACTAGTAAGCACACCAAGTTTTTTCCACTGTAGACTGCTATAAATATCTCTCAGCGCGTGGTCTACCGCGCCCTTGTTGATGGTGGCGTGGAACTTGAAGCTGTCCTTGATGTTAGCTATCGCCTCGGCTACCAGAGTGACAGCCAGTGGTCCAATGGGAAAGGTTCTGAGGTCAAGGCTCTCCTGCAGAGGGTCGGCAGCGAAGCTGGGAAAGAAGACATCATGCACACGTGGGTCCGTCTTGATGCACGACAGGACGAGGTCACGTGACGCCTCTGTCACCATGTTATTGCCGGTTTCCGTGAATGGCGAGAGTAGCTGCAGAGTCTCCAACGACAGATTTTCACTCATTCTGGTGACTAATGACGAGCTGTTTCTCTTTGTTTTTCATGGCTTTTTTCTCTGAAAAATAAAGTATTTTTTTTAGTCTGTCTTTTACTATCATGAAATCATTCTGCTGCCAAACGACGGATTTTCACTCATTCTAGTGACTATTGACTAGCTGTTTCTGTTTGTTTCTTTGTTTCTCGTGTTCTTTTTTCTCTGCTATCTCAAAATAATATTTTAAAAAGTCATGGACAAAGGGTTGCTCTGTACATAAAATTGAGAATGATACTTAAAGGCAAAGTGAAACCGAGGCACATTTGCTGTTGGAAATAACAGTGTTGGCAGTTGCTTTTTTTGGAAGACATTATCGTGATTATATTTCCTTCGTATGGCTTTTGTGAAGTACACCAATACAAACATGCATTAAACACATTGTACATATGTGAAGCATACAAAGTCCCGAATGTCAGATATTCTGTGAAGGATACAAAGACAGACATGCATTAGACACAGTTTACTATTGTGTCAACTGTCAAGTCTACAGACGTGTGGTAGACATCCACAGTTTGCCATAGGTGATGTAGAAAAAGCAGACATACTTAAATACTCATACATACGTTTGCCTTGTGTGAAGTACGAACATTCAGAGATACAGTTTGGGCAAGGAAAGGCACAGATTCAGTGGAGCTGATAAATGTCAGGCGCCTACCAGAGACATATTTATACTGGCAGAGTGCGAGCGATGCCGGCTCCGCAATTGCTACTTGTGTTTAATTACAGCGCTGTTTACCGGCAGGAACTAGTCAGCTGGCCTTTACAAAAGATACATTTACTAAGTACGACTTTCTGCTATTCAGACTTTGCTTGATAATCTCACTGATTGATGGCACTCCTCTCTCCATCCCTTGCACCATACGTACATCCACCCACAAACAGACACGTCTGCTACTCAAACCCACCACCACACACACACTCGGAGCCACACCACCCACACACACTAGGACACTCCCTAGCTCTCACACACGCAGACACCTATGCAGGCGTGCATGCATACAGTAACACCATGCATAGAAGTACGCTCTCCACACACACAACACGTACACACACACAGTCAGGTACATCTCGCACAGAAGCATGCACTCCGTATCCCTTTGCACCTCCCCCACTACACACTCACACAGACGCAACACAGTCACACTACACACAAATACCTCCCTCCTCCCACACACAAGCATTCCATGTACTGGTCTGTAAGACATACACGGACTGAAGTTTATTGTTATAGTTACACATTATACACACTCATGCAATGCCTGGCACTGGTTACAGAGAAAAAGCTAATCTCGTTTATTAAAACAAGATATTGTGCACTTCCTTACAAATCCCTTTTAAAATACTTATATTTGAAAGACATTTATTTTTTCTTATTTTACAAAGACTGTAGAAACTCGATAATTTATAAATTCCGTGTATCACATCTGACATGCTTCATATTTATTGTTTC
This sequence comes from Pomacea maculata, assembly GCA_004794325.1. NCBI lineage: Eukaryota > Metazoa > Mollusca > Gastropoda > Architaenioglossa > Ampullariidae > Pomacea > Pomacea maculata. The sequence goes on from SRHC01003010.1 coordinate 37,669, forward strand.
TGGGAAATCCCAGACATTTAGCACTGACATACAGATGGACAACACCTAGGAACTTGAAATTTAGCAAGTTGAAACTTAGCTCAAGCTAAAGCTGTAGATGTTGTTCTTTTGGCATCGCTAGTAACTTTTGTCTTTTTGATATCTTTGGGTCAGAGGAGTGTCTGGTTTCAGTTCGTTCGAGTCTGTACAGCTTCCTGTGAGTGCCTTACAGACAGCTTTTCTTGTCACAGTGAACATCTTAGTTTGCTGTCCCTACGGCTGCTTGATTATGGAAACATTTTATGACTTTACCGTACAGACTGAACCTGCAACCAGATTATTTTAAAACCTTACTTTGGAATGTTTTGAGAGAGAGGGAGACTTCTAGTACATGCTGACTAGCGGCTATTAGAATAGACAATCGAGAGCTATGAGGAATAACCAAAAACTTGTTAAAGCTCAATGAAATGTTTAAATAAAGACTGAGGGACCTATACTTACCCTTCTGTACCGAGGTCAAAGTGTTTTGTAGACTCATTCATCTGCTGTCATCGTGTATCAGTTCTGCAAACAAAATGTCTGTACGTGGAACACACCAACATCTCAAGGTTTAGGATAATAATTAAGCTGCTAACTGTTCACACGCAGTGAAACATTGACAATGAAACCCTTGTGTTGTGTCGTGGGATACACTTCCTGAGTTCAGGCTGCCACCAAGTCCGGGAACAACACTCAGTGGTCAAACTCCGTTACTGTCACATGGAGAGTTGCCGAGGGCGGTGTTTCTAGTCGGGTGGCAGAACGGAGTCCTCGTGTAGAACCACATAATATTTAAAGTTGTAACACCTAGACATGGCACTCTTAGTGCAGCACCTTTAAAGCTCTAACTTATAGAATGTACATTTTTGTATTGCACCACAAAATATTAAAGCTGTAACAGCTAGATATGTCAATCCTCGTGCCCTATCTCCGTGGCGGTTGTTTGGGCTCCAGTCTGAAGGTAGGGTGAAGGAGGGGTACACAAAGTTTGGGTCTGACCATGCAAGAGACTTGTGTTGTTTGCCACCATCGCTCTGGCGGCACGGAGCCTGATGTTGTTGTTTTTTTTTCTGTATAAAACAGGCAGACTACCGTTCCCAACATAACTTTTGGTCAGGTCTGTACGAGTGATCGGTCTTCAACATTAAATGAGGAGACTGTGAATATTTTGGTCGGGTCTACGAATGATCGCTTTAACATTACAGTAGGTGATGCGAATAGTTTGGTCTGGTCTGTGATTGTGTGAAGATGATTTGTGTGACTGTACAGGGGCCGCTGTCTGAAGGCTGACGAAGCAGCATTTCATTCACAGCAAAGAACTACAGCGGTAACTCTGCGACCAGCGTGTTATCGCGCCTGTGGACCCACGCAGCGCCTGGTCTCAATAACAAGTCTTTGTAGCACACGGCATCTGAGACAAACTGCACACAATGAGTAAACTAAACACAACCTAAAGAAACTTGAACTCAAACCTGAAATAAATTACATTTAAAGGCGTTGAACCTGTGAGCAAACTTAGAGGCTAGTGAATGCGAGTGGACTTGCAGTTTAGTTGAGTTGGCATCGTCCACCCTGGAACGCGAAAAGAACTTGTCTGGCTCGTAGGGTGTCATCGCCGACCTGTCTTTACACCACACGTCCACGTCACACAATTAGATAATTTACATCACACATACAGGTCGTTCAGTTAGTTTACACCACTCGTCCACGTCAGCCATAACAGCTGTATCATGGATCGACTCTTCATTGCCATACAGTTTGACAGTTACTTACACACGTGTCCTCTCCCTCACACACGCGAGCGAGGGCGCCAACGGCCACTGCTGTCACCTCCACGTATCGTCCCAACTACTTTGTCCTCACGATCACCACAACCAAAGAACTGACACGCTTACCGGGGCGAAGTTGTTGTCTCCAAACAATACGATCCATGTTTAGCTTGGACTAACACACCACAGATGGCCCTCCCTGCAATATCTTTTGTTTTAGTTTTTTAATTTAGTCAGGGCCACCAATAAGGCTAAAGTGTGTCAATATCCACAGGGAACTGTGTCATAAACACAGCCAAAAGGCTTTAGAAATAACATCTCCTGACATTCAAAGATTTAAATTTAATGTTCACTGTAATAATAAACAGTTCACATCTAGTACTAGTTCACATCTAGCCTCATAAACAAACAGCTGAATGTGAGTCAACACGCGCGTCGTCTGCCTGCATGCACGCTGTCCAGGCTGACCTCTGGGTCGTTGAGAATCAAACCTCGGGTCACAGGCTCCCACACTGCAATCAGCAACAGCCAAGCACTGCCCAGCATGCTGCCATTGCTACCAACGGTACTCAGAGCATGTCAGAGTCCCCGGATATTCAGTTGGAATAGTTTTGTTTCTTTGAAAAGTTTACTTTTCATTCAAACATTTTATTCTCGTCTTTATTTTACTGTTGTTGTCAAATAAATCTCTTTTATTATTTCTTTCTAGCCTTCCTGTTGTTTTGCATCCTCATTTTCTTTATTAGCTCGTTCGTCACCATGAAAGAAATCGGAAATTATAAAAAAAAAGGATTAACTTAAATGATGGAGTAATTGACAGAAAGATTGTGAAAATGTGTCAGATGTGTCATCAGATGAAGTATTAAATAGTCATTCAGGTCAAGCAATGTTGATACTATGAATGGAATGAAATACCTGACATTTTCTTTCCAGTCGTAGAACGAATCTCTCTCTTTCTCTCTCTCTCTCTCACACACAAGCACGCATGCACTGAAAGAACATGTTTACACGTACACAATTTTTGAAAGAACGATTGACGCCGTGCATGTCTGGTTGCCAGTCCTGTCAGTGTCTCGCCTCCACCTGTCCTTTTACACCTGCCGTCGTCACATTCTCACCATGTGCACGTGCTTTGTGTGTGTGCTCGCGCGTACGTCCTTATGGGCGCGTGTGGTTGTGTGTGTGTGCATGCTGTGTGTATGTGTTGTTGACACTGTCACCATGCTCTCTCTGTGTCCTTGTGTCTGTTTCTCGCTGTAGCTTAGCTAGCAGGATAATCTCGTCAGCTATCGGTGTGTACATTAGTCGAGTGCCGTGTAGTATAGTATCCCGGATGATAAAAATAATATTTATTTTTGCATTCTCTGTCTCGTTCTCTCTACAGCTGCTGGAGTAAGAAGACGCGAATATAAGGCTAACAGGAGCGAGGTCGGCCCTTCACAGCAACAGGTGAAGCTGTCGGCAACGCCGTTATCTGCTGGCGGCCATGACTGGCGCAGACGACCTGCAGAGCTGCGTATTGATTTCCTCGACTTCGCCACGGGAGAGCTGATAGGCGCTCTCGACACTGCTGGCAGTTGTGTGGCCTCGTAAACACACCCTTCTGACGATCTTTTGTTAAAATCATCAGCAATAACAACTACAAATCAAAATCTGAAATACATTTTGAAAAGTCCGCTTGAGATATTTTCTCATGAAACTTCTCATTGTCAACTACTTTACACGCGGCCAGTTGTCTCCCTGCTCTGACATTACGAGACCTTGGTTGTGGTGGTTGTGGTGGTGGTTGTGGTGGTGGTTGTGGTGGCTGTGGTGGTGGTTGTGGTGGTGCACGTCACCAGGAGGTGATGATAAAAACCTTGTACGTGGAAGAACGAGTAAACTAAAAACTATAAGCGGAAAGGTGCAGTACATATACTCCTCGCAAACAGATTGTACGTGAAATTTTATTAAATGAAACAGTTTCCAATCATTCATTAAAAAGTCCGAGTAGAAGATGCTATTTTTTCTTCTTTTTTTTTTATCCGTGAAAATTTGTCTAGTATGGCATCTCGGGTATTGTAGTGGTCGTCCGCTTGGCTTTGATGTTGTAGTTGGCACTTAAGTGAAGGATGCCGAAAATTGTAGCTGTGTAGTTGGTATCGGCTGCTGAAAGAAATAGCGATGTGTCAGGAGTTCATGATTTTATATATATAACACATTACACAGACATACACACATTTACAACAAAGCATACATATACATAAACACACACACCTTATAAAAATACCGAATGAAATATATTAACATAAACGTTATAATTTATAATGTGTAAATATACAAATTCTAAGACAAAGTTCGTATACGACGTGTGTTTGCTATATTGTAGTAAACTCTGACTGACACTAGTTAAGATTCTTTCCTCCCAACAATTCTCTCCTCAATACTTGCAGCTTTTGACATTGTTGTGTGAACAAGGCTATAAATGTTTGTGAAAATACATGACTCCGTTAACAAAATTACCACAAGTTTAGCTCTGTGTAAACTATCAAAGCATACAGTTATGTAAAAATAAACATTTGTCTACAAAACAAGATCCACAAAGTCAGGTATTCATCGTCTGCTTTGTGGCAATTCTTTTGATGTTTTTGATAATTTAGTTGATGTTTATGAGGCGCCGTGATTAAGCTCATTGACAAATATGTAGCCGGTAGTCGCATTTTACATAGACGAGCATAAACTTGAGAAAAAAATACCGAGGTGTTGTTATCTCCATGACTGATGTTGCTGCCCACTAGGATTATGTTGTTGTTTCCATGGTTGATGACGATGACCCCATGGCTGGTGTTGATGAATCATTGGCTGTTGACGATGACTCTATGGTCGAGGATGATGACTCCATGGTTGACGCTGCTGTCTCCGTGTTGGGTGTCGATGACCCAGTGCTTGGTGTTGATGGTCCATCGGTTGTTGACGCTGCTGTCGCCGTGTTTGGTGTCGATGACCCAGTGCTTGATGTTGATGGTCCATCGGTTGTTGACGCTACTGTCGCCGTGTTTGGTGTCGATGACCCAGTGCTTGGTGTTGATGGTCCATCAGTTGTTGACGCTGCTGTCGCCGTGTTTGGTGTCGATGACCCAGTGCTTGATGTTGATGGTCCATCAGTTGTTGACGCTACTGTCGCCGTGTTTGGTGTCGATGACCCAGTGCTTGGTGTTGATGGTCCATCGGTTGTTGACGCTACTGTCG
>SRHC01003010.1:42712-53675 GCA_004794325.1 Pomacea maculata
GTGTCGATGACCCAGTGCTTGATGTTGATGGTCCATCGGTTGTTGACGCTGCTGTCGCCGTGTTTGGTGTCGATAACCCCATGCTTGGTGTCGATGACCCCGTGGTTGACGCTGCTGTCCCCGTGTTTGATGTCGATGGCCCCGTGCTTGGTGTCGATGACCCCGTGCTTGGTGTCGATGACCCCGTGGTTGACGCTGCTGTCCCCGTGTTTGATGTCGATGGCCCCGTGCTTGATGTTGATGACCACGTGGTTGATGCTGCTGTCCCCGTGTTTGATGTCGATGGCCCCGTGCTTGGTGTCGATGACCCCGTGGTTGACGCTGCTGTCCCCGTGTTTGATGTCGATGACCCCGTGGTTGACGCTGCTGTCCCCGTACTTAATGATGAGCTCATGGTTGATACAGTTGTTCCCATTGTAGGTAGCGTTGACTGCACAGGTATAGCAGTGGTTTTGCTTACAGTTTAGCACCTACACTATACTTTCCCACCCATGAGCAGTTAGACAGAGTGAGAGTTAAATTTATTAATACGTAGCTCAATAAAAAAATTGTTTATACTCCATTATTTAGGCTAAGCTATCTCTCTTTATATAAATTGTCAAGGCACGTAAATACATTACAGTTTTAATAATATTATAGCTACTTAGTAAAAACCTAACTATCTAATTAATAAAAACTCGCGAACACCCAATCCTACATTATCCACAACCTTGCTATTGAAAGAACCACTTCCCTTTTCTTGTGCTTAGACTCATTAATATGATTAAAGTAGCTGAATAAATCAGTTGATATTTTAAAAGAAAAATTTACGACTGCAAGTACGCATGTAAACAACGTACTGGAAACGCAATAATACCAATAAATGTTTGTTAATGAACAATACAATAAATAAACAACAAATCCCCAAATGAAAGAAAAATGAATGAAATGACGGTAAATTATATTAGCAGTAAAATTAATATTAGTAAAAAATCCTGATTTTGTGCATCAGAACAGCGACACTTCTTTTGTTTTCAAATACTTCACTTAACCGCCGATTTTCTCCTACATTTAGGTCTGTGACAAAACTTTTCTGGCACCTAAAACTTTTTTTTCTAAGAAAATATTTGGGGAAAATGTTGGCTGTACTTTGTAAAGAAATTTGTTTGAATATTACTGCCTCTTACTTCAAATCCTTCCCCTTCTTCAGGTCAACACTAAACATAAGCGTTAAACACTACTTACCGTTGAACGCACACAAACACCCGATATACACACAAGCTCCGGACAGCAGGCATCTGTGGTTGCTGACGTGTTGACGCAGTTCATCTCATTTTCTTGTTTGCATGGCTGGAGAGATGGGAAATATTATGGGGTTTACATGACAATAATGTGTGCTTCAATATCATATCTAAGACTGCTCTTAAACAAGTATTCCGCGAAAACACGCCAGCATACCTACTATATCAATTTAAGGGTAACAGCTGTGGCCTGAGCACCTTGAAGACCCACCCGAGTTCAGATTTCCAGATTTCTTGGTTTAGGTCTTTAAAGGGTTTGACCCCAACACAGGAGCAAATAAACCCACCCTTGAGCCACCTTTACACCTTTAAACACTGACAAGTTCACAAAGACATAGAATCGGTGAGGCTACTGTAGCTGGGTAGGAGTGGAGAGAACCTGTATTCATTAGATGTCTTTATACTCTAACATAGGTATTTGATAGATATCTGTGGTCAGGAAAATGTCGAAACAGGGAATGGATAGCTGTCTTTCATGTCGTTGTCTCTGGACTGGTCAGATGAGGTCAGGAGCAAGTTTAAGGCTGGTGGCTATGAACCTACCCAGCACATTGCGAAGCAAATGTTAGAGCAACATGTGTATGTGTAACTAGTGTACATCAAATGTCAGAGTTACACGTAGTTAGTTCAGCCTCCGCGGAGAAAATATATATCGATGATGAGAACTGAGCTAATAACTTTCAGTTTATTTACGCTTTGACAACTTTGTATGTCAATACTTACGATGCACACGTTGGCCAGGTTACAGTACAGAGGTTTGTTTGTGCAGCACCGCTGTGACAGGGTGGCGGGTCCAAACGGCCTGCAGCCCACAGTGTTCTCTGGCACACAAAACTGTACCACACGTGCAAACGTAGATAAACGTATGCCCATGCAAAAGATAATTGCATATTGTGTACATGCAGTCAGGTACACACATGTATACAGGTGAATGTATATGCAGACAAGCGCACACACGGACAAATGCAAAAATAAGACCCAGGTGCACAAATAAGAGACAGGTACACATACAGGCAGACGGATGCGCATACACAGCAAAGTGCAAAAACAACTAAACAGGTGAGCATACAGGTAGATATAGGTGCGCAGACGGGCAAACATCTGCTTATATCCTGTAGTATTTCTAGGCACTCACGCCTTGATAAACTTTATTTACAGGATCATATTTTCCCCTTATCCGTGATGTTTCTATGGTTCAAAAGTCTTCTCTGAACCGTGTCACGACTATGTGAAAAAAGATTCCATTACTTCAGCACTGTCTAGACTATCAAAACAGAAAAACATGTGAAGACAATGAAACATTTGTCTACAGGACATGATCCACAAAGTCAGATCCTCATCGTCTGCTTTATGACAGCTTTGTTGATGTTTATGAGATAACCTGTGGCTGTGCCATGACAGAGCTCATTAATAAATATGTAGCCCGGAACCGCCTTTTACAAAGACGAGCATACACTTGAGCAACAGTACCGGGTTGGTTGTTGTTGTCCTCGTAGTTGATGTCGTCCTCACCGTCGATGTCCCCATGGTTGTTGTCCCCGCCGTCGAAGATGTCCCCGTGGTTGATGTTGGTCCCGTTATTGTTGTCAATGGGGTAAGCTGAGTTGACTGTACAGGCAGCAGCGATTGTTTTACATTAACAAGCAAAGAAAAACACGTTAGAGTAACTATGACAGCTGAATGCTCATTCAACCAAACAGAAGAAAGAGGAAATGAAAAGAAGAGATGTGTTTAGTAGAGATTTTGAGGAGTAGTTGCTTCCATATTAGTGCTAATCCACCAGTTGCCTATCTGAATTAGATGTTTCCATTTGTATTTATATGTTGTTGATTTTATTGTCTTTTGAGATTTGCTTCAAGCTCCTTTTATAATAATCTTCTTGTTAGTTCTACCTACCATACATGGCAAGCACACTGTATGTGTGATGCTGTGCTGTCAACCTTATTAGTTAGCTTTATAATACATGTATCTCGCGAACATATTCTCTCACATGTAACAGAAGATACATCTCTCATAAAATCAAAACATTTCTGTCAACTTCTCCATCACTCTTTTTGGTTTACGGATGCACTTGCTGATGTTGGTAAGACAAGTCACTCATTGGCGCCAAAGCTTGCTGGTGATGATTTCAAATAAAATGTGGAGATACTGTTTTTTTAAATGCTAAAAAGTATACGAAATCAATTGACAGATAAGAAAATTAAGGCTCTACTTCAAATCCTTCACCTTCTTCAGGTCAACACTAAACATAAGTTATGTTTAACTAAACATAAACACTACTTACCGTTGCAGCCCTGCAAACACCCGACAGACACACAAGTCCCTTACAGCAGGCATCTGAGGTTGCTGACGTGTTGACGCAGTTCTCATTCAATTGTTTGCACGGCTGGAGAGATGGGAAATATTATGGGGATTGTACGATACTATGACAGTAATTTGTCCCTCAACATCCAGTCTAAGTCTGCTCTTGAACACAAGAAAGTCCACAGGTCACAAAACGCACCAACGCCCGTGATCCTAATATACTGGGCGAAGCTGCAGCTGAAGCCCCCCATTAAAGACCTACCCGATTTCAGTTTAATTTTAAACCTCTGTTATTAATTCTTTAAGCTGAATGTTAGAACAAAATGTGTATTTGCAGCTAGTACGTGGTTTTTAATATTAGAGTTACACGTGTGTACTTGCAGTTAGTACACACCGAGTCTGAAGGTCCACGGCTTACAAATAACCTGAAGTTACTACCTAAGGCTTAAGGTCAAAGGTCTAATGTAAAACATTGTCGTACAAATCATAAAAGTAAAAACTGAACAGGTCTAAAATGTATAAGTCACAGTCTAAAAGAGTAAACCCCGGACAAGAAAACTTGTCGTTAAACTGATGAAGCAGTAGTTCAGCCTCCGCAGATAAATAAATAAAATAGGAGAATTTAGTCCAGAACTTTCAGTTTATTTATGCTTTGACAACTTTGTCACAATACTTACGATGCACACGTTGGCCAGGTTACAGTACAGAGGTTTGTTTGTGCAGCACCGCTGTGACGGGGTGGTGGGTCCAAACGGCCTGCAGCCCACGTTGTTCTCTCGCACGCAAAACTGTACCACACGTGCAAACGTACATGAGTGTGTGCAGACAGGCAGACAGGTGCACATACAGACAAAAGAATACAAACAAACAGGTGCAGATACAGGCAGACAGCAGCATATTGCAAAGTTGCAGTCCGTGTGTTGTTTGTGCAGAAGCTGTGAATTCAAGTAGGTGTGCATCTACAGAGCCGAGCACACCTGTCCTTTAGAAACCTATCGGAGTTATTTACACCATGTTTTAGTAGTTTTACTTCTGTTTTACTTAGTTTTACTTAGTATTTTTACTTCTGTTGTGATGTTCCTACAGCTAGAAATACGTTTCTATAATCAACGTCAATCAGCTGTTAACATCCGCGACTACATTAACTAAGATTGATTAACTGCAGGTTAACTCTCAGTCTTGTGACACAACCCTCGTGCACTGTCTCATCAACTCTCTCTCTCCACCACACAGAGCTCATTAATCTGGATACCCAAGACTTCTGATGGTGAATACGATTCAACACTTAATAAAATAAAAATACTCCTTACCGGGTTTATTGTCGTTGTTGGCACTGTTGTTGCAGTCTGTGTTGCGACTGTTGCCTGTAGACACATAACAGCGGTTGTTGTTGTCAAACCCACAGAGAAGAACACATTCAGTAATACACTATGATTGTTAGAGATGTTTTAACACTATGTGTAGGTGTCTGTATATAGATATAATTGTATAATTGTAATCTAAAGTGCGCATAGGTAAATGTAATCTCACCTGTACAGATTTAATCTCACCGCTATATAAGTAAAATCTCATATGATTGAGTGATTGGTAGAACATATTTCCGGCAGTTTGGAAAAGGTTAATTCACTGTGAGTTGAGCTTCTCGTCACAGTATTTATCATTGATATTTCCAGACACTCTCCAAATAAAAGTATCATTTTATTTCACAAAATGCACCACGTTCAATTTTCTTATCGTTGAATTTATTTTCGAGGACTTTCAATTTCCAAGTCTCTTTAACCATTTCTTGTCTAGACTTTCTTTTCTGTTGCTATTTTCAGTGACGTGTGTCGGATATTAAAAGGACAAAGGTGGAAGCAACATAAAATAAAAGCAAAGCAGATGTGGTAAATTCAGGTTGACCGTTGTACCATGCTTACCATAGCTTGCTTACAGGCAAGCATCGGAAATTAGAAAATAAACATACTTTTCACACCCTTCACACGTGATCTAAACATGAACGTGAACAATGTACTGACCCCTGAACCGACACAAACACCCGACACACAAGTCGACCCTGGGCAGCAGGCTTGTGAGGTGGCGGACGTGTTCACGCAGTTGATCTCATTCACTTGTTTGCACGGCTGCATAGACGGAATGTAGGAGGGAGTTTGAATAGTCATCATCATCGTCGTCGTCGTCGTCGTCGTCGTCGTCGTCGTTGTCGTCGGTCACTTAAACACAATCTCTCTAATGGGTGTACAAAACTTCATGGCGTTGAAAATGAAGAAGAAAGAGTTCAAACTAGATGAGGAGCTCCAGGTAAACCAATGATAAGAAGTTAATAAACATTAAACTTCAGTCCTATATTAGAATTACTTGGAGAAGTTTACATTGAATGCACTCACGATGCACACGTTGGCCATGTTACAGTACAGCGGGACGTTGGTGCAGCATCGCTGTGAGGGGAGGGAGGATCCCCCGTAACGACAGCCCACGGTATTAGCCGGCACACACTGTCCCTGCAACGTCATCACACGTGCAAACGGCATGAATGTACGCACGTGCGGCATGCGATTGTCGTGTACAGGCAGACAGACGTACATACGGACACATCGTGCGCGGCACTGACTTGTATGAAAGTTCTTTCATTCATTTCTTACCCGGACTAATACGGCTGCCATGGCAACGAGAACGCAGAAGATTATCAGCCTTTCCATCACTGTAGATAGCGAGAGATGCTCGTGCTTTTCGCCTGCTGAGTTCTGAGATAATATCAACCTTGTATGTCTGGTTGAGCATAATATCAAACGTTGTGGGAGTGGTCAGACATGATATCAAACATGTGTGAGTAAAACATAATATCAAACATGTTGGTCAGACAAACTATCAAACATTGTGAGATACAATATAAAACTTATCTTAATAGCAGTAATACATAATAATTACAAATACTGAATGAGTGGTGACAGAAAACAATATACAGAGCAATAAAAAACAAAGAAAGAAACGAAATTAAACCACCAAAGCACACAAACAAGCAAACTGACAAACTTGTTCATACCTGTAGTTTGTTCCCCTTGTGTAGAGGTGACGTGTCATTCCATTCAGCCGACTGTCGTTTATATAAGGCTGAGAGGCGGGTCAGTCGTACACCTCATACGTAAAGGACACGCTTGACTTACAACGGTTACCATTTTTATGGACACATGCTGTTTCAACACCCGCCTCAAAGGAGATTGTAAACAATACTCATTTCATTATCTATGGGTCGTAAAAATGTGGAATGGAGAAATTTTGTCTCGGACTGGTGGTTGCAGCTGGTGGTACCGGATGTTTCCCACCAAAAGCTGAGACAAAACAGTTTATTCCATTCCGTATGTGTTGTTTATTTATTTTATTTTCTGTATGTGTGTATGTGTGTGTGTGTGTGTGTGTGTGTGTGTGTGTCCTAGCGTACGTGCGCGCCTGCAGGCTGTCTCCCTGGGTTTACTGTCTTTTTTTTTTTGTTTTTCTGTTTCTATCAGTTCAGGTTTTTTTTTTGGTTTTTTTTGTGGGTTTTTGTTTGTTTGTTTGTTTGTTGTTTTTTTGTTTTTTTGTTGTTTTTGTTTGTTTGTTTGTTTGTTTGTTTGTTTTTGTCATTCAACAATTTTCGTTCCGTATTTCTTTCTTTTATTAAAGCTTTTGGGAAAAAAATGACAAGAGATAAAGAAAATTACTCGAGACCTACAGACATCTAAAAGATGTGTCGACTGGGCATGAGATCGACAATAACTAGTAACTCTCTTTGCAAAGCACAAAGCAGGGAAAGTTGAGTTTCAAGTTTCTGTGTGATGTCCTGTATTTTTAACGTCTTTCCATTGCTCAGTTTGGATGGATAGGCAGTATGTATGTGTCTCTTATGGCCAGAATACAGTCCAGAATTCTATCGTTCCTACGGAATTTCATTTCTTTTAAGCTTCCTTAAAATGAGCAATGATACCAAGTTCTTCTGACTCATGTCGCTGTCTTGTAGTCGGTGGTCAGTCCTTGATAGTCCTCCTACAGGTGTCCAGTGTATGCGGTGGTGATTGGCCGCGAGGACCTGGGTCAATGCAGTTTTGTGTTTATGTGATGTACTCATCATCATCTTCTGTGTTGGCTTGTAGATGTCCACACTGCCAAATAAGACCCAGCCAGTCCCCTCACCTTTAGTTTGTCTGCACTAAGTGCTAACGGGTGTGGCTGGGAAAGAGTCCCGGATTCAACAGAGTAGTCTACCTCTAGCCCTCACTTGATGCACTGGTGTGAGCGCCAAGCAAAGTGCTTTTCTCCCTTTGACGGATACTGTTCACCGGAGCAAGTTAGGCAGGCCTTTATCAATGGGAATTTTATTCAGACACGTGTAAAATAAAAGCTATTTGAAATTAAAGAAACTGTTTGCATTTTTATGAATTGTTCAGCATAACCGACATATTTATCCCGTATGGTTTGGTTTTTTTTTCTCAGTTCCGTGTGTTTGTCGTTTTACCTGGAGACACAGGCTTCATTACTTGTCATCATTTTCTGAGAACTTGTAACCATTTTCTATTTTCGCAAAATGGATGTTACTCGTCACTGTTAAAAAATAACTCACAAATAAACTGAAAGAATTTTTCTTTTTCTTTCTCTGTCTTTCTGTTCTAGAGAGGTGCTATTGTCATACCATTGCATAAAATTGGTGATTGTGATAACCCGGACAATTACAGGGTGTATCACTCCGTAGCATCTTAGCTAAAGTATTCTCTCATATTTAAACAAATGACAGATTGGGTTGAAAACAAGAAGAAGACTGTAGAAGAGCAAAGCGGCTTCCGATCAGGACGCTCTACCATTGATAATATTTTTGTTCCTTATTCAGTGATACAGAAGTACCTGTTGAAAATGTCTTGAAAGATGTACGTTTGTTTTGTTGATTTTAAGAAAGCTTTCGATACCATAAACCGAAATATTCTATGGAACGCTCTCCGAACCACAGGGGTCAGTTACAAAATGCTGGCGATGTTACAAAGTATGCACAAAAATAGTAAGTCTAGTAGAAAGACCCTTACGGATTTAACGACCCAGTGTATTTTCTTTTAATATGATCGCTGGGTAAAGCTCAGAGCAAAGTGCTATTTCCCAAAATCTTCGTGAATATTCTCTTTTATATCTCGAGATACACACTTCCATGCACAGAAAGGGTCAGACAGACATAAGAACGAGAATCGTATGTTAATTAAGTGTCAAGAGAAGGAGAATCATATGTTAATTAGGCGTCAGGAGAACTAGGATCATACATTAATTAGGCGCATTCATATTTGGAGAAATAATATCTTGTAGTAAGCTCTACTCAATCATTAGAAAACAACGAACCCCACTAAACGTTTAAGATCTTATCGTTTTGCTATTCAGGTGTTATAACTGTTGTGTTAGACTCATTTATTTCTGTTTGTCTGTCTCTCTACAACATATGCGTTTTGCTGGCCCATAGCCTTGGTGACGATTTCTCTTTTAAGAGGAAATAATTGTTCATATATGTGGTTGAGGTTTATGTGCTGGTATTATGAGTAGCGATCGTGTGTGTGTGTGTGTGTTTGCGTGTGTGTGTGTGGTTTTTTTTGTTGGGTGGGGAGATTTCAACTTTCTACCTGCGACTCGACTTCAACTGCCAATCCTGAATCACGTGGGTCAGCAGTCTACATGCGTAAAAGAGAACATTAAACTTCACATTAGCTACGGATAGAAGCCCCACCGTGCTGATGTTGGTGTAGATAAATGGGAGAGACAAGATGTTTTTGTAGCTGTAGGTTGCACATTACAGCTTTTTATGTCTGTGTTTATTTTCCTGTTGATGTCAATATATGCTGTCTCTTTATGGCTGTCTTTCTAGCCACTTTCTGTGTTTAAATGCTAGTGTTTTGCTCAAACATGAAACGCCTAATATGATAATTAAATAAGCATGAAATCTTTCTACGAGAGAAATGTCTCCCCAAATCATGTGGTGCACAAACATGTAACGGATATGTGAAATAATGTGATGGCATGGGAAACCGTGGTTTTCATTCGACAGTGCGATAGTCGACAGTGCTGATGTTAATGACAATGACAGTGGTGACAACCACGTGCTAGTGAGTGAATGGGTGAGAAAAAATTGATGGTTGAGTGTTGGGGGGAGGGTAAGAAGTGAGGGCTAATACTTAGACACCTTAAATCAAATCAAATCAAATCAGACTTTATTGTCTGTCGAGGAGACCCAAGACAGAAATTTTTCTTTTGCTCACAAGGGCAGGCATACATACTCATACAGTTAGGAGTAAAGATACATTATCATGGCAGTTTGGATCTCCGTCAAATGGACAATGAAATTTCAATACTTATATTTCTTTGTATATATTTTTAAAAATCGGCTTTTTGCAGGTTTTCACAAACTGATTATAGTATGGTGGAACTGGTTCACTCTGTGTTGAGGTGACTGAGACACACTGTCGGTAGCAAAACTCTTAAAGGCATCTTGAGTACCCCCGATGCTTGAGGTTTCTAGTGCCACGTGATACTTGCAATGCCACCTTCCAGCGATGCTCTAGCATATTACTCTTCACCTCACCTGGCAGTCGGTACTTACACTTGCATTCACGTAGTCTCACGTGCTTTGTCGCACACGTCGTTTATACCCGGCTTCTCGGGGAGAAGTGGAACACAGGGTGGAGCGTGCTGCGGAGAAAAGGAGCGAGAACGAGGCTCTGGACCTGAGAGCACAATGTGTAGGATGCAGTCTCTACTGGGCTTTCTTCTTCAGGAAGAGTTACATCAGGTAATGTGTGCAATAAAATGATGCATGCTGAGTATTGTTGTAGTGAGTTTATGTTTGTGTGTGTGAGAGAGAGAGAAAGCTGAATTCACTGTGGAGGTCTCTGAGAAACTGAGCCCGGGTGCATATGTCTGTGAGCAAGGCACCCGGCCTGTGGCGATAGCATTACGGTGGAAGGTGGAGTAAAATTTGTTAGATCACGCAGGCAGGTAAGCGGCGTAACCTGTGGAGGCGCCACAGCAGACACAACACGATGACGTCCCATTGTTGTCACACGTACACCTGCACTGTAAGTATCGACTGCCGTCGCGTGAGAGCGGTGTCGTGCGTGCACGGTGCACCTGGCAATATACCTGTGTCACCATGGAAACCACTCAATGCCAGGTCAGCGGCATGCAAGAGGACGACCAGTGACATCAGTCCTTCTGTTTCCGACAGGCCGTGTCTTTCCTAGTCACCCAGTACACAGGTAAGTCAGGGCCATAGGACCTCCATAGGTGAGGTAGCAATGCAGCCGCCATGGTTTGTAACCGTGACTCTCCCTCCCCACGCTAGGCGTGACCTTTGTTGCTTTATTTCATGTTGTGTGACC
>SRHC01003011.1:9926-53600 GCA_004794325.1 Pomacea maculata
CCGTACTGGCGGTGAATAAGAAGCACATCAAAGTCTCCCTGTTTCCAGTTTCGTGGCCGAGCAGGAGGAAGGTTGGCGGGTAGGGGGAGCTGGGCAGCCGCAGCAGCGTAACAAGGTTCACCCAGGTACTGTCCGAACTGAAGCTGACTTAGTCCAACCAACACTTCTCCCTCCTGTTCAGTCATTTTCTGCAGACAGAAGAGTACCCGCTGCATGGCTTCGTCATCTCTGACGTCACTGTCCTGCACACAAAGAGGCTGGGGGGGACACGTCTGTCCAGCAGTAGATGGAGTTATCACTGGTCTTCTGGACTTACCGGCCTGTCCAGGTGCTGACCCAAAAACCAGAACATCCTGACCAGCAACCGACTGTCTAGTCATCGGCACGCGGTTGAAGTAGACAGGAGGCAGGAAGTAGGCGCGTGAGTCGAGATCAGGGTACGCGGCCTGAACCCACTGGAGCCAGAATGTCTGAGCTTGTGCTCTGTTCACCTGTGTCAAAAACTTAACAAAATTATTTAAACAGTTTTTATATCAAATAATTTATTTATTGTTCAAGCAGTACGATAAACCTGTACTCTATATTTCTTTGGGGTTTTCTTTAAGCAACTTCTAATTTTGTTTTGAATCAGGTAAAAAAAAATCGTTCAGAATGTGAACAAGCCTTACATAAGCGCACATGTTACTCACACATATACAGAGATCATAAAGTGTGACAAAGCCAACATAACAACGTGCAAAATACAGAAATTTTCTGGAATAGCGAAAAGAGTTCTATTTGCGAAATAATACTTTATAAACTAATCACACAACAATAACCTAAACATTTACGAGCCAAAAGTACGCATGGTTTGTTTGATAGTCACGGGGTGTAAAAATCAGATCAACTACTTCAAGTAATGTAAGACTTCTTTACTGCACTTCATTTACATTTTACAAACGGATTAACAGAGATTTAATCGTTCATCCAAGTAAAATTTACAGACTTGTAATTGCATAGATTTAATAATAATAATAATAATAATAATAATAATAATAAAGATAATAATAATAAAGATAATAATAATAATAAAGATAATGTCAAATTTGTAAAGCACATACACTTCTAAGGACGTGCTTTGTGCTTAATTATACTAGCTAATTACAAAGCTTAGGCAGTTGTACACCAAGGTAGCTTTAAACAGGTATAAACAAAGGAAAGGTATATAAAAACTAATTCAGTCGGGCTACATTATAAACTTACGTTGTTATAAAAAAGCATTTAAAACAATACAAAATCCTAGATTTACTGAGTTTCGCCTACGGTTCCCATGGCAGGGTCAGACCACGTGAGTTTGAAGGCCGGACGTTGGTTACCCCTGGGGTAGATGCTAGTCTCTAACAGGAGACACAGAGAAACGACAGCGTGTACAGTCTACACAGACTAGTATAGTCGGACTACTATATACATATAGACACGCTAGTCCTGTACAGTCTACACAGACTAGTATAGTCAGACTAGTATTTATACACGCTAGCCATGCTAGTGTAGTTGACTGTTTCTACGGACAGGTATATATCTCAATATGAATTTTGTGGATAGCTGATTGTCATCGTAAGAAATTCGTTGTTTACCGCACATTGAAAAGCTCGGCTGACCAAGCCTTGTGTAAACAAATGGATGTGCGGTCCCCACGTGCTGTTCATCCAACTGTCCGTACCTGGGCAGGTGTGTGGTTTCCGGCCATGAGTCTGGCATAAGATTGCTGACGGTGTTAGTCAATGTTAGCATCATCTGCTCACTGCTACCTTCTGCTAATCCCTGCTTCACTCACCTCATCACCAATCTTCTCATAGATGAGACTCACTGCAGCCTCGATCTGACGTCGATTGCCACGAACGATGACAATCTTTCTACCTGATACAGGTGAGGGGGGATGGCCCGTGTCTACATCTGCACCGGTCTTTTCTTTTATCTCTTCTGTACAAATCATGTTATTTTAAGACAACACATATTTTCCCAAAGAGAAGGTTGAAGATTTATGACATATATCTAAATAAAGAGAGACGGAATGAGTAAAGAAATAAGATTAAAGAAAAACAATATCAGTTTGAGGCACACAAAGTCATGCTTGAGATGATTGATGTGCAAGGCTAATAAAGGCTAAAGAATCCAGACACTTAGCTTTGTACAATGTACGATGGCTTTGAAAGGATGAATTTTGCCAACTTGGTTGAAGATGAAGATTAATTGGTTTATTGTAGTAGTGAATGAATCCTAAAGATTAACTAGTTGTTAGTCCATTTATACATCTTAGAACTTTTTGAACCTTGCTTGCTTAGTTTTCTTTTTTTAATCCCTTAACTTAGCCACCAATGTTCTCTTAAGACTATAAATATGTATGACATCATTGTTGCATATATTATTGATGTCTTAAAACCTTGGAGGTAGACTAGATGGGGAAGGTGCATACTAAACTCAGTATATCTACTTTAACAGTGTTACTAAACTAAGGAAGTGTTGCAGCATATTGGGGTACAGGGCCAGTAATAAAGATGGAAATACACAGTCTGTAAGTGCAGATTGTCTCAGGTTGTGGATCTCTGCAAAATGCGTTTAGTTTACTTTTTCCTCTTTCTGTGAATACGTTTATAATGTTTCTTTCTGAGTGGTGACTGAAGTCCATTTTGCACTTATTAAAGTCCTGGGGAACTGGTAGAGAATCAGTGCAGCAAACAAAAACTTGCATGTTTTCGCTGAAAGAAAGGATGGAAGGTTTCACACTTATTATTTGCAAGATTTTTTTGTACCACACCATTAATAGTTTAGCTAAACAAAAATGAATTAAAAATTAATCTTAAATATTACATAGGAAACTACTTGCAACATGTTAAAAAGGCATTTTAGTTTGATGTTTGCTCTTATTTTGCTCGCTGTATTCTTGTGGAGAAAAAACTTACAAATATACAGCTAAGATATGCGTTCTGAGAGTAACTCTCCTTGTTTTCCCGGGTTCCTCAACTGAAGAAGGTCTAGAGCAGAGGCAGTGAGAGGTTTGATTGACACATATGACCAGCTGCACTGTACACATTCTTATATTAATGATTTTATTATTGTTGCTATTACTACATGTTTTTTGCGTTATAATACTATTTTCTATATTTTCGTTCTATATTTAATAATAAAAAAGTCTCATATAATAAAAGAGCTGACGGAGACTTATGTAAGAGGGAGACGGAAAGAAACAAAGAAAACAAGTGAAAAAGAAACGAGGAAATAAAGACAGAAGAAAAACTGAAACAAGGAGAGATAAAGGTTGCAGTCCTATTCTGTTTTCAAATACAGTATTTTAAGTTGGCAAGTACCTGTATTAAGGTGGGCAGCCTGTTGCTCGGTGAGACACAAAGAAATTGCATGAATATTTGTTGGTCCCCCGCTATCAGCGCTGACATGACTCTGGCGTTGACCCATATTCTTGCAACAACACTACACCTATCGTGAGAAAAGTGATAATGATAATAATGATGATAATAATAATAATGTTGATATATAGTACTTCTCCCCCACCATTAAAGGGGGACTCATAGCACTTTACTAAAAATAAAAACATACAAACATAATAAAAACAGCAGAAATAGTTGTAATAGAACCACTGTAGATATGTTTCTGTGCCATCTGAGGCAGCAACGACGGCTCCATTGCTGTTTTTATTCAGATGTTTTAGTGGAACAAAAACCTAGGCAGGACGAATGTAGATGAATCTTGTGCGAACTTTAAGTGCATACAAATCTAGAAACATGTTTTTTTTCAGTTTCTATATTTTAACTTTGCGACCAGCCAAGGATGGATTGCAGATGTTGATGCTCTAGTGTATATTCCAAGGGAAAATAATAGCATTTTACAACATCGACGCTTACTGCTGGATTCGTCAAGATATTTCTGTCAACTTTACTGCGAACAAATCCTGCTGCGACAGGACATCACAGCTTGTTCACTTATTGCAGAAAAAGAATCAGAACTTAAAATGAACATATCTACAGTAGGGCAAGATGGTGCAGACGTTACAGTTCAAAGAGAGTGCACCAACAAACAAATAATAAATTTTTTTAAAAATACAAGTGATGAAGACACAGAAAGCAATCGAGAAACACAGGCGATGATTCACAGATCTATGGATCCCCATGACACATAAAATCAGGCGCAGTGCGCGGGCAAGACGAAATGTGATGAAGAGCTGTTCCCCCGACACACACCCACACACCCACCCACACACACACCTTCTAGCCAGTTAGGCCAAGGGACATCACTGTCAGGGACACGTTCGCTCCTCAGTTGCACACTACTCGCACTCAATGTCTACCCACGTCCCCACACGTGTTCTTTCAATCATAAATCACATAGATTTGTCGTGGGCAACGAAACTTTTATATCACTCAACATGAAACACACACACACGATACTGCGAACTATATATATATTCTGAATGTCTTTCACGCCGCGGCCGGTAAATTTTAAAGTTTTCGAATAGATTCGCTAAAGTCTTAGTTACTCACACCGCACTGCCTGAAGTTATCGTCTGAGAAACCAAAAGTAAACCGTCCTGGTAAATTCCTCCCTTTCCCTGGTCCAGAAATTAAAACTGCAGTCTTGGCAACACTTGACGATGTCCACGAAGAAAACTCTTAGAGGAACCAGTCACACGTTCCGGTTCTTAATAGGGGTAAGTGCTGACTTGGCAGACACCTAGCCGGCGACAATGAATATATTCTCTGGGATCAACACACAAAATCCAAAGCGAACACTCTACACATTCCGTCTGCCTCTCGTCGCTCCTCCCAGCCGTCTCTGTATCCACAAGTACAGCAAGACCGTTCCTCACTTTTGCCCCCCCTCCTCTCTCCCAAAAATCTTGTCCGTCGTCTCGGCGGTTTCGTTAGGATTCCTCACTCCCAGTGAGTCCCTCAGTAGTTTCTTGACCGGGCAAGCAACTAGTTCACTTATTACCGGTCCCTGTATCCACACGTACAGTCAGACCACTTTCCCGCCTGTCTTTCCTATCTCTCGTCTCCCGTCGTCTGCTCGTCTTCCAAAAATTTTCACTCTCCCCACCATCTAATATTACGTCATAATATGACGTCGGGTTTTGACGCGAAACCACGACGCAGCAAACACACTCGCATACTGGTAAGGGCAATAATCTCTGACTAACAACAGACAGGGGCAACAACCCGCTGTTCGTAACAATCACTCTCTCAAAACGATTACAGTAGTTGATATACTTTAGTATCAAACAACATTGAGTCTGGTCTAAGATCACATTTCTGCAATGGCGAATAATTAAGATTGAACACACTGAAACTTTGTGTCATGCCTCGAAGAAAACAGTTCCACTCGTAAAATAAATTATAACGCGAAAGACAGACAGAACCACACACACATTAAACAGTTATTGCAAACGCATGTGAGTACGTGTGCGTGTGTGTACGCGCGCTCACGCATTTCTAACAACTGTTCGTGCGCGCACCGGTGTCGTGTAATAAACTACAGGCCGTGACGTGCACGTGACGTACAGAGATTCTTACCCTCGTCCTTCCGTGTTATAACAGTGTTGTTGTGACAAAGGTCGTTGTCGTAAGACATGATGTCGCTTCATTTAGCCATTTAATAGTTGCGGTGGTCGACCAAGACAGTTTTCGACATTCTTGTTAATCTTTACAGTCACACAAGTTTGTTCTAACGCAATGTGGTACTTAGGAAATTGTTTTTACTTTCTATATCTTTCTATATCTAAAGATTATTTGGACGAAGAAAAGTTTAGTTACATACCCGATCTTGGATCACACCAGAAAGACCACTCGATGTGTGTCAAGTGTCTTTTCTTCCCTCGAGATAGAGAGACGGTACGTCATTTTTCGCCGAGACGTGACGTAGTCTAGTTTTTTCATAAACTGTCGGATGTTGTTAAACCGGTTAAACTACACTCACAGCCAATATTTAGCCAGATCTTTTTTAAAGTATTTTGCTTCTTATCAGCCTGACTACGACTTTCGTTCAACGCAACATAGTGACTAATGCACAAGCTCGGGAGGAAAACGCCCTCTTTTTTAATCTGACTCACATTGACCGAAACCTTCCAGCATGGTGAGGTCGAAGGTTATCGTGGGCTATAGTCTTCTTGGTGATACAGATATTTCCCAGACAGACCGCCACCAACCTTCCCTCATGTATGATCATCTATGGCTTATAACAGTTTGGTGCTCAAGTGTTCACTGTTTCACAAACATTGACAGGGCCTGGGACGAACACAACAACATCAAAGATATGTTTAAAGGTATAACTGCACACGTTACAACAATACAATATGTGGTATATGACAGCACCATGCTGCCACTGTGAAGTACAGACTTACTACAAACATTGGGGATATGTTACCATCTATGACCCTACCCCTTCCATCTTCTGACCAGAAACTGTTGACATCGACAATGAAGGAGATCAGGGAGTCAGACAAGTTAATGCGCGAACCAACTTGTAGTACACACGGGGGTTTACCCCAGCAATCGGAGGAGGACAGTTTAGCATCTTTTCACATCACTCTTGACGACAAGCTGAAATACGCTGCAGTTAGTGTGCATGGTATATACAGTATTATGTTCTAGTAAAATCTTTTTGATATGTTTCCGTAATTTTCACTTTTTTTGGCAAATAGTATGTGATGTTAAAAACACGAAAACTGATGATGATCATAAGGATTAAATCACAACTATTCAGTAATGTTTGTATATCAATTTGTAGACAAAAAATGTCAAAAACAAACCTGACGTGATGAATATTGCATAACTTCTACAAAGTTGGTTCTCTGGTCAGGAGAGATTATAATTGATGACTAATCTACAGTCAAATCGGGCCTTACCCAAGTTTGACAACACAAGGAAGTCAAACCACACCTACACCAGGTGCGGGAGGGAGAGTCAAGTCCACAGGTAACTCCACACAATGTCAGTGTCACAGTTGCTCACCTGCACATCCTCTAAATTCAAACATCAGTAACAAGAACATATTTACACACGCACAAACATGCCCAGCATGTAAGTAAATGCACTGTGTGATCAGTTTTGCTTGTGTAACTTAAACAGCAGAGTAACGTATGTAACACTACTGTAACGGTGTGTGAGACGATCATGTCACTGTATCTACTACCATTGTGTAGATGTTTACCAGCCTGACACTGTGTCTGTCCGTCTTTCCCTCTGTCATGTCAACACGTAGACACAGTGTTGAGTGAATGTATTAGGATAACAAACCAAAAGAAAAAGCGACTCACCCAAAGTGTCAGGCTTAACAGCTTCGTGATGTTCTATGGTCTTAGGCGTTTTTAACCCTGTGTCAGCAGCTCAGTAATGTGGCAGACTGTCACTGTACCTGCTCACTGAGAGTGTGTTCTGTCATGCATCACTGACTCCTCTGTCCCTAACCCTGTACACAACATCTGACGGTGTGCGCAGTTGCCATCGGGTGGGGAGAGGGTACCAACAGGTGAAGTATTATAAACACGAGGTAAGTGTGACGACGATTGAGTTTTACAGACTCTGAGTTAAACAAACTGTCGCATACCTCACACGGCCACGGGGTGCGGCTCCTTTCAAAGTGTGAAGACTCCCTTATTAACAGTCCTTCAGGGCTTCTGCTTACGCAAAAAAATGCGTACAGTACGCATTAAAAGTTCGGAGGACCCCTTCGATTTTCGTCAATGGGGTCCCCTTCAAATTTGGGCAAAAGAACAGGGATTTCTTACAAATCTGAAGAAGGGGTCCCTGGGACCCCAAAGAATTTAGCCTTAGCACAAGCCCTGTGACTTTATATGCCTGGACATTAATTATAATAATCAAGGTCAGGCCTTATTTGCCTAGATATTAATTAGAAGGATTAAGATTGTTGTTTGGCGTGGAATCGTACCACAAGCTCCAGATGAGGCAATCTGAACTTGCCATTGTCAGGGACTGCTTTTACATAATAGTATTCTTTCTCTCTGTCGTAAAACACACACACACATATATTAACTATGAAGTACAACAAGGATGGAGTTGATGCAGGAAAGTCTTCAATGCCATCTCACAGTGTGAAACAGGCTGAGTGGTGGAGCTGAGGAAGGTAACGAGTTCCATCGTCTTGGCTCCGCATAAGAGACAGACTGATCGGCAAATCGTTTGGTAACGAATTTCGTTTGGTGTAAAATAGTATGATGTGTGGAGGAAAGATGTTTTATGTGTATTTATCCTTAATAATAGTATTTTTTTTTTCTATTTCGGGAAGTCAATGGCCCACATTAACATCACAGATGTTTGTTACATGCACATCAACATTATGTGGTTGTACAAACACCTCGACCTTCTTCGCTGCAAAACTCCACTTGTCGTACTTAGTCATAAGGATCTTAAGCCTTGTGTTGTGTAAATAAATACGTGTGTGTGTGTGAAGGATCACATATTTAGGGCAGAGTGTACCTGACAGTTTTTAACACCTCCTATCCGTTGACAGCCCGCTGAACAGCTTAGTGGACGTAAGAATCCACAAAAGACTCTGTTTGTCTAATAAAGTGTATTTTCTCACCTGCGTCGTGTAACTCCTGGTCATCATGTGTCGTCTTCTGTGTCACGACCACGGACAACAGAAATCTCTTTTTCCTACTGATACACACTCACCTCATACACACCACGACGACACACGTACAACCGTAAGGGACATGGTTATCACTCCTGACCATTTTAAGAAGCGAGGATTGTCTCCCATGGCTGTATGACAGGACTGAAGGATGGTGAGAATGACTTATGGAAGAGCGCATGGCTCAACGAAATGTTCGCTGCAACCCTGTAGATGCGGAGAACAGAGTTCTGTCAATCCAAAACAGGTAGAAAGACCCTGTGAAGATTTTCTGTGTGAAAGAGACTGGGAATGCTAGTGATTCCTTGCCTAGAGGAGGTATTGAATATGTATCTTTCTTCATTATTAGTGTAATGGACTGCCATGTGGGTCCTGCGCGCAATGGTTCACTCCACTCCTAACTGCTTAATTTCGTTCTCCATTTTTGGAATCGTTTTCTCTATAGTGGATTCTGATCCCCTAAATACACTTCTGTCAGGTTCAGGTTCTTAGCCAGGCTCAAGTCACCCTCTTCTTGAATCCTTCTAACCGAACTTTTTAGTTTGATTCTTCTCCGCAGTTAACTCCTTGTTCTCTTCCTTCGACCTAGCATTTCCTTCTGCTTCTTGCTTCGTCTGAACGTCCTTTTCTGTAATTCTGTCTACACCAGGGATCTCTCTAGGGCGTTGGTAGGTTTGGAAATTCTCATCCTCATGTGAATAATTGTTCAGTCTTTGAAAAAACTCGATTGCTGTGGCTTTTAGTTCCTGGAAGATGAGACTTCGTTCGAAGGGTAGTGCCCGTAATATTGCGATTCAATCTCTTGTATTAGGCGATTGTTTGCCTCTGCCCCATTCTCTAGTTCTACTTTCATCTTTTCAAGTTCCTGTCTTCTCTCTTCAATTTCTATCCAATATTCCCTCTCAAACTTTCAAACTCGTTCCTGGGATGCGTGCTCTAGTTTCAGCATTTCCGATTCCGCTACTGCGTGTCGTCCGAAATACCTTTGTGCCACCTTCACTTTGTCTTGGAAAAGGTTTTCCTCTTCATTTTCTATCAGATCTTCTAATTCGCGCTTTTTAATTCTTTCCTTTAACTCTAATTTTCTTCTTTCTAGCGCTAGTCTTTGGCCTCCTACCTCTAGCCTTTCGCTTTCTAACGCTGCGTCTATTTTTTTCTTTTTTGACTCGTGTTTTTGTCTGTCAAACACCCTAAGTCCATCCAGAATAAAGAAACTGAAAAATAGCATAAATACAAATGCTACGGCACAAATAATCAGAAAAAATTCCACAGTTCGTATCAGATTAATGTAACTTTATAAATCAATACTCTACGTCAGGCTCGCCAGTTGTCATGGACTGCCACGTGTGGGTCCTGCGCGCAATGGTTCACTTCACTCGCATGCACTCGTCCAGCATGCGCCCACACGCTTAACTACAATACATTACTTAAAATGTACAAACTTCAATATGAATAAAAAGAATATAATTAAACGAAAGGTGCATACATATATATCTACATGGCCGTACATCACTTGTGGCCGCTTACGTCGCTTGTTGTCGTTAGCGCCGACTGGCCACCGGTGTTGAGTAGGGGAGCCAGACATTTGGCCGCCAGCTTGACCAGTTCACTGCTTTAACAATTCTAAACAACATAACCCCAACCGACTAACATACCAAATATACTAAATACACAAAAAGTAGAAAATATATTTTCTACAATTAGTATGGTTATCTTTGTGACAGTAGGTGGAAAACTGAGGTGGAATCTTAATATTTGAACGGAGATTTTATTAGAAGAAAAGCATTTTTGTGAAAAAGACTACAAGTGCGTTTGAATTGTGTGTTTATCGAGTCGCAAATATTTCAGGAATCACTTGGGGGAAACAAAGAGGGGAACAGACAGGATTCAAGAAATGTAGCCCTCCTCAGTCTAAAGTGTCTACATAGACAACACCAAGATGTCTCAAGTTTTAAGAGTCGTAACTTGCCCTCATCAGTCTATAGGGCTTGCTAATCAGCACATCCTGTCGTGGATAACAGCTGCGATACAAACGAAGGAGAGGATTCAGGAGGATGTGTATGTATATGAGTCAGGTCGCACAAGGACTTCACCTGAACCTAAGTGCGATTTTTTGTTATTGTTTGTGTGGAACACAAGTCTGGGAACTTGATGTTACCAGCTGCGGTTTCAACTTGAGAGAAAGATGACGTTTGGGACAGAGTTTGCTTGTGTGCTTCGTCTGTGTAGTGTGTGTAGTGTGTGTAGTGTGTGTCCCTGACAAATCTCGCTAAGCCGGCAGGTGCGTCTCCAGGGAATGTCAGCAGTTTGTTACATAAAGACTGCAAGTAGGTAATCCTGTAGCCATCACTGTAACAGAGAATGTGGCTACACGTGTTACACTGTGTACTGTCGCTAATATGTGTTTGTGTATCGTCGCGACGTAATGACGTCATCAATAAATAACGTCACAATAATGACACACGTGGCTACACACTTTGTGTAACAGCCAATGTAACAATAAATCTACCTTCTCATGACAACACCTTCATAACACCACAACCGTTGAGAAACCGTTGCTAGACTCCTGGTGGTGATTATGAAATCCATCTCTCGACATCTACCGGTCAGTCTATCATCACATCACAAGGTAAACAACTCACCTGTAATAACTCACAACTTCACCAGTGATGACATACAGCACAATTCTTATAGGTAAGACTAATGGCAGTACACGACAACCTGAAACAACTTGAAAGCAATGAGTTTCCTCAACTGTCTACATCACTCCACAAGATGAAATTACCAGACGAACAGCCGGTGCACGCTGTTTGCTGATGCTAAGGAGACAGCACAGCGCCATCTACATGTTAGACTAGCCAGCCAATAAGAACAAAACATATCCAACATGTGTTTACATATGTCCCTGTCCACAAGTATTGGTCCTGTGTGTTGTAGGTGATCCTGATGGGTTTAGTCACTATGGGGACATGAACAATACCGAGGGGCGCAAAGGCTCGCTACCCGTGTAGCGAAGCAAACTTTTCCAAGTCTACGCATCTGTCGGAAATGGGTACCTGAATGAAGGTAAGGTAGCGAGGGAGAGAAATAACCTTCTTCACAAAGAATACTTCCTCTAGAAAAGTGAGGACTCGAACCCTTTACTTCATAACGGCCTTAAACATGTTAGAAGACGACGTTGACCGTTATTGCCATGACAACCTCCTTAGCCTGCCGTGTTCAATGATCTGATGAGTTTGGTGGTGATCATCTTGTACATCATCGATACATTCTATGCAGAAAAATTACACCCAAAATGTGCTTGACATGTTAAATTGTTTTTACAATCAGTACTTGAGTGCTTGTCATGACAGTCGACAGTGCGTGACACAGACCAGCCAAACTTTAAACTCAAAACATGTCAGTGGTCTGCAAATCTGTTGAAGTTTTTTGTACAGGACGTCTGTAGATGTGGGTTATCACTACGAGAATATTGTTTGGTTGTGATTTCAGGTCATGTGGGTGCAATCCATGCAGTGATTGTCAACTACAAAAGGAGAAATTACATCGTTCATTGCACACATACATCTGGCAACAGTCCTACACACAAAATGTCGGCTGAAATAAAAAGAGTGGGTGTGGGTTGGGTTGTCTCACTTAAGCCAAATGTAACAATTTTGTAAGACTGGCAATTCTGTCTCATACTCTGAACACAAATGCAATGACGAATGCCATCTAGTCAAGTTTCTAACATTCAGTGTTGTTTGTTGTACAGGAACTGTGTCGGTGTCTAGGGACATCAACTCCAGTCAACATCATGTGTCTGTGTCTGTGTTCTGATCAGTTGTGTGACCCCAAGACACCCTGTTACGTGAACTTAAGATGTGTTAGAGAAACTCGAAATATGGTGGAAACGCCGTGTGACTGTGTCTGGGCCTGACAGTCACATGACACATCACGTGTACAAGACACTGGTAGCAAGGTAAGATACAGGTAAGATACAGTGAGTTCAATTATCTTCCGCTGGTGAGCAGCACAGAGGGAGGACGTCCGTTGTCCGTATGTGTCTTTGTGGAAGGAAGGATAGAATGAGGAGTCTGATGAGGAGCCAATGTTTGGGGCAGGATGTGAACAGACAAGATTTCAGCAATGGCTGATTGTGAGACTTCGTGTCATGACATGTCACGGTTAGGGTATAGTGTGTGTTGTGACAAGATGTTGGCAAACTGTAACAGTGTCATGTGACCGTGGCGAAGGTATTGTATCCTGTCATTGGTATTTATTGTTTATTTGCTGTGTGGTGTATGTTTATATTGTCAGCCTGGTGTTTGACTGTTGTAACAGTGCGCACGTGGTGCCTGTGTGTGACGTCACTGTTACAACTATTTTAACCACTTAACAACTGTTTGTACCTGTTTTAAACTAACAACAACAATCTTTATTAAAACACTCATTGTGAAACGTGTGGGCGACATTTATAAAGGATGTGAAACAACATTTGTACATCGTGTGAATGTGTTTGTGTCAAACAGTTAAACATGTAACATGTGTTGTATAAGTGAGCCGCTAGTGTTTGTGTTTACATCAATGAATCTTTTAACTCAGTGAAGTGGGTTTTGATGAACCACTCGTGTCTGTATGTAGTCTCAGAGTTCTGTCCCCTTTGTTTACCACTGGCAGTAAACAATATCAGATTAAACACTTTAGTGCACGGCACTGACATTACAGTCTGCTGAGGTCCTTTGACAGCACGTGTACAACATATAGACACATTGACACAGATGTCACACTGGTAGACTGACACATTGACACATATGTCACACTGGTAGACTGACACATTGACACAGATATCACACTGGTAGACTGACACATTGACACATATATCACACTGGTAGACTGACACATTGACACAGATATCACACTGGTAGACTGACACATTGACACATATATCACACTGGTAGACTGAGACACTCAAGTATATATTGACACATCAACACACACACCCCTGTAACAGAGAAACTTGTTGACACTTGTTGTTTGTGTAAACAGTGACACGGACCTCGTGATATAAAAATCTGTAATGACGTCATGTCTATGACATCACAAGTTTATGACTTTGTGATTGAATGAGAGTAGAAAAGGACAAACACTAAGAGACAATTGTTAGTGTAAGAGACTGACACACGACAAAAGCAGGTGGCATGTGTGTCAGTGTCAGTGTCAGTCACCTTCTAGCGGCTTGTCGTCAGGGGAGACAATCACAAGTTGTGACGTACAGCGGGACATGAGGTCAAGTCGGGGAGAGCTAAAGTTGTATCGTTGTAACCACTCAGATCTATATAAATCTTCTTTAGGGAACTTCAGACACACGACGACTTTTCTTTCCAGACCACGAACACGATTTCCATCCGTCACCCACACCACGTCACTGCGAGCCGTGGCCACGTCATCGACGTCCTCATCCTTCATCACCTGCACTGGGATACCCGCTTCTTGCAGTCCTGTCACTACACCCGACAGATCACTCACGTCATCCCAGTACAACACCAGCACGTCTCTCCACTGTAGACAGGGTGTTGTGCCGCCGCTGGTAGAGGTCAATGTTGTAGTTGTTGTTGTGCTGCTCTCTGTCAACATGGATATAAACAATAGCATCATCACATGATGTCCTAAACAGAGAGATTCATGTCACTAACACACTATCTTATTTACAAGACTGTCCCTCATCAGTTATTTATCACACAGGTAAGTGTTGAACAGTAAACAACGTTACACTACACAATATCCACACCTACCTGTGACACCAACACGGAGACTGTGTAGGAAGCTGGCCACCTCACGACCGCACGTCACACATTCACCTGGGAAGTAAACTGAGTGACCCTGACCTCGGTGATGCAGTCGTCTGACTGGCGGGCCGTCTGTGTGGTCGGGTACACCTCGCTCACTGTACGGACGGACTTCACGGTGTGTAGTGATCCTCTCGTCCTGCTCGACTTCCCTGACGACGGCAGGAGGAGAGCGGAGGGGTCTGGTTAAATATTCCACTTGGCAGCCGGCGGGTCCGTGTCCATGGAAACAACTTGCCGCCCACAGATGGAGATCAGGAACTTGTGTCAGCAGCTTGTCACAGAAAGTCTCAAAGTTCTTGATTCTGTCACCACGGCTGTAACAAATGATGTAGCTACACCTGTTACACTGTGTACTGACATTGCATATCATATGTAATATGGTTACCAATGATGTCATCCAGTAAGTGATGTCACAATAATGACATGTGTTGCAACATTCTGTGTAACAGCCGATGGTTCAAAACAAATCTCTGTTGACAACACAACATCTCAATCAGGTGTCACAACTGTTGTGGGAACATCACTTGTTGAGCACCAAATAGTTTTAATCCAGTAAATACTTACAGCATCTTTCTGTGTGTCTATCATCACATCACACGCTGACAACTCACCTCAACTCACTCCCTGCTTCATCAGCGATGACGTACAACGACCCTCCGCTCGCCGCCTGTGACAAGTCGTTGACGGCCTTCTCCACGTCTTCACCGCCATCAAGATGATACTGCAGGAGGTGAGGCTGACCAGGTGACACACCTGCTGACTGTTGTGTGTTTACTGTCTGCAGCAACAGGTGATACAACATGCTGCACGCTGCACGACTCCCCCACCACGTACTGACAACGTAGACGTGGTGACCACACCGCAGCCACTGTATGGCCATCAGCAGCAGCACCACAGTTTTACCTGTACCGGGCGGTCCGGTGACAAAGAGTGTGGGAGGCGCCGTGTGTAGCAGGTGAACTTGCTCCGGGAAGAGTGTGATTACAGCAGTATAGCACTCTCCTGTCCACCACACGGCCTGACCCAGGGTCTTGACACTCACACGTGGAGGACATGTGCATGGCACAGTCACTGTTGTCGCCGGACCGCAGAACCTACAACAAACAAATGTTGGATACTTGAGCTCATCTTACTCTTAAAATAAACATCACATCAACTGCTGTGACCAACCCTGTATATTGAGTGATTTACATTATTTACTACAAGTGGTTTGTTGCATTCAGTAATAATGTTTTCTGTCTTGAGGTTCTAAGGTACTTCTCTGATAGGAAACAAGACCAAAAATTAAAAGTAGTTACTACATTCTGTCTCTCTCTCTGTCACTAACGGTCTACTGTCTACTAACAGTTGTACATGTCGCGGTGAAGCAGGAATTCTTGTCTCTAACTTTATTCTCTTCACCAATAAATACTGTCACCTCCGCAATCTAACACCAACCGGGAAAACATAGCTATGGTTAACTTTGTGAAAATAGTTTAGCTGAGTGAATAAACAAACTAACCTGACATTACTGTTACAAACTGTACACAATCTTCATAAAATATTTACAGTAAAACCTCGATTTCACGTTTCTCAAGTGACCGCCATACTAAACGTTACATGGAGGAAACACTTTATTTACTTCAGATGACACCCAGACACGGAGACAGTATGACAGACACCGCATGTCACAATCCTGTGTAAACATATCACGATGTCAAAGTCCAACAGGTGAGCAGCAAGGTTGTGACCGTGTGTAGACAAGACTTGATGTCCCCGTGGGGAGGAACTCATCCAAGGTGGCCTGTCCTGTGAGTTGTGCTGGTGTTTACATCACGTGTCCTGTGAGTTGTGCTGGTGTTTACATCACGTGTCTTGTGAGTTGTGCTGGTGTTTACATCACGTGTCCTGTGAGTTGTGCTGGTGTTTACATCACGTGTCCTGTGAGTTGTGCTCGTGTTTACATCACGTGTCCTGTGAGTTGTGCTCGTGTTTACATCACGTGTTCAGCACGTGGCACGTGTCCCAACATGTCGCTGTCCCCAGGGGCCTGAAGGTCAACTTACCTCACGTGACCAGCGCTGTGAGGGCTTCGGACACTTGTTGGTGGTGGACCTGTTGATTCTCAATAGTCGTCGTCCTCATTTTCGGCGTCGCCATCGACTCCATCACCGCTGAGTGTCACAGTCGCAGTTTCCTCACATAATTCGTCATGAGAAAGTACACCGCAAGTTTCCAAGCTGTCGTCGCAAGTAACGAAATTGTCGAAGTTGAAATCAGATGCACCAGAGGTTACTCTGTCCCAATCATCTCGTAGAACTTCATCATTCAGCTCACATCGTCACTATTATCACTGTCATGCACAACGTCCGACACACCTGGCTGAACCTTTAAAAATCAGCCTCGGTGATACAGTCCCCATAGTTGACGGCTTAATTGCAGTCCATGATGCAGCCACAAAGTTCATGACCCTTAAGATGTGAAAGTTCATGTTCCAAACATTTCGCACGCAGAGGTCAAGGAGCGTCACAAAGTTTTAAACAATCTGTGTAAGATAGAAATGCTTGAAATTCAGGTTGATTTTGTAATTCGTTCTTTACATTTTTTTATCCCCTGGCGTTTTATCCCCGCAGTTTCAGTTTTCTCAGGCAAGAAAGTAGAAAATAAGCCAGTTTCGTCGGCATTGTAGATATTTCTGTGTAGCCTTGTAAATCCTGCGGCAGGTCTCAGTCTTCCAGTGGCTGACGATGTCGTGAGGAGGTGAAAGTAGAAATACGATACCCACACAGACACACTGAGTACCACTTCTGTCTTACACTAGCGGTGATGAGTGATTGGTCGTAGCGTTATGTCATGTGGTATGACTGACCAATCGAGTGCAAGTGTGGCTCAAGCCAGCGTTTTAATATTAGGTTGGGACCCAAACTCGAGGCTTTCCGCTACTTGACTCTTGGAGGATGAGTATCAGAAGAGGACTTTGCAACTCAAGTCTTCGCCACCTCGTGGTCAGCTATCACCGGTCACACAAGAGACGCGGAGTAGGGACAGGCAAAGAAAGCGTTTGGCCTCTCATCAACCTGAGTGTAAAAGATGAATAACTTTTATCCCTGCAAACCCACGATCAAGTCCTGGCAGCATAGTGGACACATTGGATTCTAGTTGGCTGGTCACAAGAGTCGGCGCTGATTTCTACTTGGAGAAACTCCAGGCCTGCTGGTGACGGAGACAAGGTGCACGTGGTGCACGAGAACGATTCGTGTCAGAGTTCGTCCCAACTCTCTACATCGTACATCTCTCGTCTTTGTGCCGGCCAACGGACGACCAAAGTCATCGGCCATCATTTCTTCTGCCTTAAGTAGGAGAGCTCTCCATACAGCAAGAACCATTGTGCGACATCTCAAGTGACAGTTGTGTGTCCATCAGAGACTAACACTTCACACAGCAGGGCGCTTGGGTCAAGCTAAATGGTGTATGTGTATTGTACGGAGTGAGTGAGTGGTGGTGTGAGTATGGCAGTTAAGAATAGATTAATTGACTCACTAGGTATCTAGATTAGTAGGTTAACGGAACACCCTTAAATAACTAGGCAAGATAGGGAATTAGTTCATTAGCATATTCTTTTTTATTCCTTCATTGTAAGCTCTCGGCATTTGTTTCTTGTGACTCAATAAGTATTTTTGCTTTCACTTAAAATGTGTTGTGTTGTTTGGTGGGATGTGCGCTGGTGTCTTGAGTCGGTAATTAGCGTTAATTAGTAATTTAGTGAAAGTGCACCGCGCACATGATTATGTCGTCGGGGATGGCAGAGTAGTCGAGAGTGTAGTAAAGACCTGACTATGAGGCTCCGCCCATCACACGTATTCAGACCCGACAGGGCGAGCGACACAAGTCAAGAAAAAGGCCGCCCCCTACAGAATAGCGCCCCCTCATAGTGTACACCGTTTAGAAGACTTTGTAGAAGAATTTCTCAATAACAAAGATCGCAATCAGTAGTAGTTTGTATGTTCACCGTATGTGTGTGCCGCACAATCGGGCAATGTTCGTGAAGTCGCACCACCCGGTGATAAGGACCAAAATGACGGCGCGCCAATGTGGTGTCATTAACCGGAATCGAGTGTATTTGCTGGGGTTTGTTAGTGTTTTATGTGGTGCTAGCCAATAAGGCTACATCACACAAGTTTGCTGGGGAAGGGCTAGCAACGTTTGTGTTGCTGTGTGTCACTCAGCACATCACTCTCGGTAAGGCCATCTATAGGGCTACCTTAGATGGTGGTCAAAGCAGAGACAGAAAAAAACAAAATAGTCACGAAAGAAAGTAAATCAATGATTTACATCAAAAAAATGCAGAGAGGATGGAGAGACGATAGTAACACGAGAATGAAGAGAGGAAAAGAAGACAAAGGAATGCGATGTCACAGTGAGGTAACACGACTATAGACAGTGATGTCACAGTCAGACTAAGGTAACACAGCTATAGACTACACATCTTGTAATAGTCTAATATTAACAACGAGCAGTTTATAAGTCTTGCTAACATGTCTGACAACTGCCTGTCTTCACCGCGAGGGACTGTTCTTCTCCGTATCAGCTCAGGGGCTAAGTTTCGTTTTGTTTAGTTCTTTTTACTCCTCTAGGAACATCGGGCCACAGTGCGGTTTCTGTAACAGCTTTTTTTACATGAGTGGGTTGGTAGCCGAAAACAAGTCCCCAACCTGGAGGTTCAGGGAGCAACACTTTAGTCTGGCCTCTCCCCTGACAGACCTGTTGGCTTGGTTACACCTGCCAGGTGCACAAGGCTCCTGCCGACATCGCTCTGTGGATCGACAAGGTGCTCAAGTCACTACACCACTACAAGGTGAGTTGCACCAACTGGTGGTGGGGCCCAGGGGCCTAGACCCTCCCTAAATTTAAAAAAAAATGTATAAAAGAGAGCGAGCCACGTGTTTTCACTGTTTTATAAACTCTTAGTCTTCGTACCGCTGACTGACCAACCCATGCCGACCGCGTAGTCACGTGATCAGCTCTATATGGCTGAGTGCACCGCGTGATTATCATTATCGAAGTGCAACAGGATGTATAGTGTACTGACATGACATCAGTCTCTCTGTGTCTACACACAATCACTACACCTGTAGACGCTGTCACCTGTAGCCAATGTCACAAGTTGACTTCAAAGCCACAAACTACAAGCTGCCGATGAAGTGACGATGAAGGTGAGATGGAGGAGGTTGTGGGAGGATGTGATGACAGTAGACCTGACATCTTGTCATCTCAATATCAATGTCACCACTGACTGTCACCACACGTGCATTTGATATCAAATGTTATTTACACGTCAACACTCGTACAGTGTTAGTTATGTTGTGATACTCATTGTACACAGTGTATCTTACCGTGCTACTAGTGTCCTGTACACGTGACGTGTCATGTGACTGTCAGGCCCAGACACAGCCACACGTCGTGTCCACCATTCGCCGAGTTTCTTTAACACGTGACTATTGACGTCACACAGGGTCTCGGGGTCAGACAACTGATCACAGCACAGACATACACCAGCGATGTCGGCGGGGTCAGTTGTTTTTAGACACCGCTGGAGGTCCTTTGACAGAATTTTGTCATATAAAAAGCTTTTGAAAAAGGTCGGCACAAGAGCAGGTCACTGTAAGTTTCTAACATGAAAGAGATAAACTATGTCTACACTGGAACAACTTCTCTGGATCTGCAGATTATAGGAACATATTCTTTAAAATGAGATGGTTTGATTTTGTGTATTTAAATGTAACTGTACAGAAGATGCTATTCAACAGGTAAACATGTGTATGTGTAGATAAGTGGAAGTATACTGATCATACCTGTATATGTATATAATTATTTTGTAAGAAAACATTCCTGATGACTATATTATACTCGAATTTAAATTTGCCTGTGAATTTGCCGATAGACTGCTGTTAAACAGACTGTGTTGTACATTCCTCTCCCTTTTTGGATACAAAACGAGCCGACCATTTATTGTTTACAAACTAATGTGGATGCTGGTGATGCTTATCGGCAAGCAACTTACAAATTGCTTTTTGCCCTCCGACTACACAAACCAACCTTATTATCCAAGTCGTTATGAAAAAAAAATTTCTTTCTATTCGACGGTGCATATCACATGCAGTCCGAAACGACTGACATCACTTTACTAAACTGAAGAACAGCATGAACAGGAAAACAAAACTATTATAAGAAAGATGCACTGTATGTAGAACATTAAATATATTATATTTTTTCTTTGGAAACAGTCAGTAGGATGTTTACCTCAATGAGCTGTGAGTCGTGAGTGATGGCCTGCTGTAGCTGGTCAGCGGTGAGGTTGGGGACGGCGATGGTCTTAGTGATGCGCAGACCGGGAGCGATGTCGGACACCAGGTGAGACAACATGGCCTCCGCCTTGTCCAGCTGTGACACGGCGTCTCTCAGCTTCCTTGCTATGGTCTTGAAAATATCTTCCTGTGACATTTTAAGTTTATTTGTAATGTCACCGAACGACATGACATTGCAGACGACAAGACCGTAATGTCGGTGAATAAGAAGCGCATCAAATTTTCCCTGTTTCCATCTCTGTGGCAAGTCAGGATTCAGGCTGGAGGCTCGGGGTAACTGGGCAGCCGCGATATTTAAACCAGGTTCATTAAGATATTGTCCGAAGTGGAGTCCAGTGATTCCAACAAACACTTCTCCTGTCTTTTCTGACAAGTTCTGAAGACAGAAGAGAACTTGACGCATGGCTGTGTCGTATCTGATGTCACTGATCTGAACCTTGGGTGTCTTGACTGACTTCAGTAAAGATCCAAACCTTTCTACAAGTTGCTTTAACTTACCTTCCTTTTCATGTGCTGGCAATAGTACCCTGACATCCTGACCAGCAACCGAGTGTCTAGTCATGGGCACGCGGTTGAAGTAGACAGGAGGCAGGAAGTAGGCGCGTGAGTCGACATCAGGGAACGCGGCCTCCACCCACTGGAGCCAGAATGTCTCAACTTCTTCAGCGAGTGTTGCCTGTACGAAGAGGACATCAGCTTGTCTGACGGCAATAACTTGATTTTACTTTACTTTTACATGTTTTTACTTAGTGGTATTTTTTTCGCTCAATAGATTTTTAAAAATTATGTTCAAATTTCTAAGCGTTTTGGAGATGGTATTACTTTTTTCTGGCTATTGGTGTTTACCAAAATAAAATCCTTGTGATATTTGCTCCGTTTTCCGTTGTGTATTTTGCCTGTTTATAGCTGTTATTGTTATTTACTGTATTTATTGTTATGACGTACAACTACTCATCATTTGTTATTATTATTGTTTATCAGTTGTTATCATTTACTGCTACTCCTAGACACTCTTGCTGCCTGCTGTTGATTTAAACCTCTACTTTTTAGTGATGATGGTTGTTTTTAACTCTCTGACTGTATTGTAGTCACTACTGCACTAACCTGGCTACCAGTCATCTGCCTGATGAGTATGACGACCGCCTCGATCTGAGATGGGACACCTCGGATGATGACAATCTTCATACCTGGTACAGGTGAGGGGTTGGGGTCAAAGTGTACATCAGCGCCTGTCTTCTTCTTGACCTCCTCCAGTGGACGCGCATTCACTGTAAACAAGATTATCTGTTGGGACATCTTGACCTGTAACCTGACAGTTAGTTTGAAATTTATTTCTAATATGTACGGTGAATTGTAAGTGGTTTATGTTAATTGTAATAATTACTATACAAAAAAATCATCCAGTCCCCGCTAAGGCAAAGACATATGAGGATTGGTCTTTCTTCTACCAAGGAACTTGGAGCAAATTTTCTGTCAGTCACTGATTGTCTGACCACTTTTAAGCCCATACATAAGAAACAACTTTTGTGAACGATGACGTCACTGTGACCCTGTCCTGACCCTGAGCGTGCAGAACGCGTGTCTGTAAATACTTGCTGTAAGAGTGTCTGCTGTACAAGTGTGTGTCTGTTATAGAGAAGATTGGTTCGTGGTCGGTTGTTGTTCTGTTTAGTAAATTATTTCTGTAAAGCTCTCTGAGCATATTATTGCAAAAGTATTATATCAATGTAATTATTAATATTTTTCTCTCCTTGTTTATCTAGTCGTTTTCTTTTCTGCATCCTTCTGTTGTTCATGTAGGAATAACAAACTGGAAACAACGTACCTGTAAGTAGCGCGGCCTGTTCATCGGTCACGGCGTGTAGATGAACTTTGACCCTGCTACCGCCTCTAGAACTTTCTCGTTCATCTCCTTTCCGGCGCTTTCCCTGTGATGTTGGTTACACAGTTACAGGAGAACTTTAGAGACTGAACACCGTACACACAGCTGTGTGGTCATGGTAAAAATACATAAGAAGACATGGCAGGATTGTTAAGCATGTTTGATATAGATACTTATATTTAATGCTGATGACCATCAGGATGATGATCTCTGGAGCTCAATAGTAAATGGCTCATTGTGCTATAACACTGACACACAAAATATTTCCCCACATCAGACCCAACACACACAAACATCAAAACATCTTCTCGCCTACATTATAACACACACACACACTGGTTAGTAATTTCTGTTTAAAAATATAGTTTATATATTGTTTGTGTAAAAGCTTAGGCTTAAACAGTGTTACTATTGTACTCAGATGGTATGAAATATGTTATTGATCCTTGTTACCACCTCAGGAACAAGACAGTCACATGACGGAATTAAGAGAAGCTGAGTATTGTGTATAAAATTAGCGATGACTGTTTACAACATTCTCAGTGACCACCATGACGTCACTGCTCTGGTGTGCGACAGGCCACATACTGACTTGTAAACTTGATTAGACAACATGTTTAACTTCTGTACAAGGATTGACCTCCTTGACCTTTATCCCCCTCACCCCTTCCCCAATATCAGGTGTCCACCTTGTCTCACCTGTTGTGGAGCAGATGGTTGTTTATCAGACATGGTTGACAGTGCTCTCCCCTCAGCAGGACCAAGTGTCTCAGAGGAATCGTCTGTCGTCTGCGCTTTTTGTCAGGAGAGGAAATCGACTGGTGTGTTCACTCAGTGTAAGAATCTGGCTGCAACACATGATAACACATGTGGATGAAAATAATTTTACTTATGTATTAAGTATGCAAGATTATCATTGGGGTATAGCGACCTTATGTCGCTTGAACTCTGAGTACAATACCTGTATAGGTGCACAACGTGTCCCACTAGCAAGCGACAATATATTTGTATTTGTATGGGTATGGACGAAATTTTGTACATTTCGATACTGTTCACACTGCTTATTATTGTTTATACTTATCCCACTAGCCATTATTGTCTATACTGTCTCTTACTCCTCACACCGTTAATTACTGAAGACTGAAACACTTACAGTCTGTCGTCAGTTGTGGTCGCTAGTCTGTGGTGGTGTCGCTGTATTCAAGTAGTCAGTGTGTTCACTGCATTCCACTTACATTGATGTTACTACACGAAATAATACTTACTTTATCTTTATTTTAAGCAGACCAAGTAAAAGGTAAAACCATATATTTTTGAGAGAATGTGACTTAGCTGTCGTCACCTTGATCATAAAGAGGATGTCAAGATGTCGCAATCAAGGAAGTCGGCAGCGAACAAACGTTTGCTGTCAAAGTCTATAAAATCGGGTTTTCCCAAAACATAAACATTTCTATGGAGATTTGTCAGAATAATTTATGTGCAGATAATTAAGCATATGTCAGAAATTACAAGTCAAAAAAGTTTTATTGATGACAGCAGACTATGTTCAATCTATTAAGTAAGTTTGTCATCGTTCATGCCGCGTCTCTCTGGGGCTTTGTTAGGACAGGACACAGTCTAGCAACACGGGCTTAGGCCTCAGTTTGTGAACTGAAACGTCTCTTGTTTACTCTACCAGTCTTTTGTTGTGTATAATCCTTTTCTCTCTCTCTCACACACACACACACGGATCCCCTTGCTCGGAAGAGAAAGTTGTCAAAGATCCTCTCATACTTACCCAACATTCACGATGTCGTCCTGACATTAGCAGTTGTTGTGAACAAACAACTACTTAGTGTTTAAGGAGGAATGTAACGGTCCTCGTTACTGTCAAATACATGGTAATGGAAAAAGCAACAACAGCTCAAACTCACACTTGTTTCTTTGTCTCTGTATGTCTGGTTTTTACGCCAGCAACTTCAAATCCGTTAAAACTCTCGTCTGACGAAGGGTTGACGGTTGACGTATCCTCCCAGCACGTCTTTGACCATGACCTTGCTCCAAGGAACCGGAAGGTGAAGCTAAAAGGTAAACGACTCTGAAGCGGTCCTCGATCTCGCTTTGATTAGGAGAAGCTGCAACACCAAAACATTGCACAAGTCTTCAAGATTACAGAGGGAGGAACATTTGCCGCAATGAACCTGGCCCCGTATGCATGTAAATCCAATGAGGACAAATGCAATTAGCTGCTAGTCCCGGACAGCTAGTCAAGACCTACTCCCAATGACGGTCTCTCCGGATTGCGCATGCACGAGGCGCTAGTCGCCCTCCACTCGCTCACCCCCCTGGCTGCGGGAAAACCCGATGGCTGTCAGTGGAGGTGAAGGCGGCTAACTACTTCCTATCGTCACCTCGTTCTTTCCTTACATCGAACTGTCGTCTCCGAGGTCCCACCTACTTAATTGGCAAGTCATTGTCTCAGTGTTATGTATTGGACCTTATTGTAGTCGAGTCAAGTAACTCGGAGTGTGATCAGCGATCTCTCATCTTGTGTGTTTGTGTACCTCTGAAACTCTGATCATGTTGTTTACTGATTTGCTCTGCTATACCATTGACAAGATACAGAATCTTCACTACTTCAGGGATCCGTCAAATCCATTTGAAATGTATGACTCGATTTGTTTCATCGTTTTCCATTCTGTCGAGCGAACATAACAGTGGAAAATGATTTCGACCATCATTTTCAACGAAAAGATCTACTCCGCCTTTGTTGCAGGTAACACTATAGTCACTACCACTATATAAATATATAATTAATAAGTGTAATTGACAGCATTACGTTAAAAATATTTAATACTGTTAGAATGACATCAAAATGTAATTACATAATAAAACAATGGCGTGTTGACGACAGTGCGTGATGTTTGTTATTATTGCTGCTCTCAGGTAAACATGAGACCACAAAACCTATACCTATTTGGAAAGGAAAAAAAATTGAACTTTGCAATAAAAGTAATGAAAATTTTTCTACTTTCACTTTGGGGACACCAAAATTCAGTTTGTTATTCTTGGGTCATATGAGCAGAGGCACAATTCTGTCCCATCCATTATCTTAGTGTTGTTTTAGAGTATGTAAATATTATTAGAAAATTAATGTCATTCCTTTGAAGTAAAACAACACAGAACAAAGTAGCAGAGCAAACAAGTAAAAAGTAAAAAAGTGTCTCAAGTTTTAGTGATAAAGACAGATGGAGGGAGAAGTGTATCACAAACGGCCTGTTACCTACATGATACCTACACTGGTGGTCTTAGTCATTGGTGCTTCGATGAACACTTTATACCTCGATGACTTTGAATGAACACCATTTGACTCAAATAAGGGGGAAGTAATGAAGACGAATAAAATATAATAAAATCGTTATTAATTCTTTTTTTAGAAAATTATTATCTGCCATGTTGCTATTATATCAGCTAGTACACGATACTTCAAGGGCACGTAATCAGCAGACTGTTAAAAGAATTAACCCCCCTCCACCAACTTCTCCCCTTCTCTCTATGTTCGTGTCCCTCAGTGTAACAATGTTAAACCTTGAAAAGTGAACCCAAGAGAAGGTCAAACATGTCTACCGTCGGTATCTCCTTAAGGTTTAGCTCTGCTGCTTGTGTCATTAAATTTGATTCATTCATTCATTGATCACCTCGATAGCTGATGACGGAGAGAATACTACACAAGACAGAATACAGAACAGATCACCGGAGGGAAGGAGCAGTTCACCACTCTGACGATGATTTTGTGAGGACACAATACGGACACCGACGTGAGTCTATGAGAGAGTGAGTGTGGGAAATAAAATATTCTAAACACCTTAATTATCAGCTGCTCAATTAAAAACCTGCTGTAAACACACAACTTGCTACCAGTGACGTGTGTAGAGTGTAAGGACCAGCCTACTACACAAACACTGGGTGTATGAGAGACACAATCATCCTGTGACCTCCTCGTCTCGTGTTTCCTCAGTGACGTAGCTACCCTGTTCCTCCAGTGTATGTCACGTGACTTGACAAACAGTTCTCTTGTGGGAATAGACGGCAAGTCCAATTAACTCTGATTATGGGGAAAACAAGTGTTTAGATACTCACGTGACACCTTTTAGTTCATCTCCTCATCATCGTGTTGCTCGACGTCGTGTCTGTCGTCAACTGCTCAGTACCAAACCCCGACATCACAGTCAGGGAGAGAAAGTCAGTCAGGCGTTTTCTCTGGTATGTGTCTCTCCCTTCAAAACCTCACCTGCGTATGGCTGTTGTGACATGGGCAGTACACTCGTGGTTCTCACGTGATCACATTCTTTGCGAAGTTTTTTTAGTGTCAGATTTTTTTTTTACCCGGACGATGTTATCTTCACTCAAGCGTGGCGATTTTGTGTTAAAAGAGACACCTGATAGCTTCAACGACAGTAGAACAGACACAGTGTGTAGTGTAGACTGTCAGATCGGTCACATAATTGTCACGTGTCTAATTACTGATGCCTACAGCTCCACCTACTTTGCAAGTGTCAGATGTAGCTTTAACTGTAGAGAAGTAAACGCACTTGACTAGAAGCACAGGTGTGTGTGTAATGTTACACTGTTACGCTGTTACACTGTGTACACATACAGCAGAAGACATGACGATATAACAAACACAGGAGGTAGACATCAAGAAATAGTAAAAAAGCAAAGTGATGACTGGCAGTAGCAACAACAATAATGACAACTCCATATTAAAAG
This sequence comes from Pomacea maculata, assembly GCA_004794325.1. NCBI lineage: Eukaryota > Metazoa > Mollusca > Gastropoda > Architaenioglossa > Ampullariidae > Pomacea > Pomacea maculata. The sequence continues at coordinate 37,373 of SRHC01003011.1, forward strand.
TGTACGAGATGATCATGAAGACTTTACAGTTCACAGTCATTTCATTAGAGCAGAAAACATTTTACACTAAGCACCATGGTCTGATACACAGACGAGGGGAACACGAGCATGGTGCAGTCACTGCTGTCGCCGGACCACACAACCTGGTGACATTAATTCTGTGATACTGAATCACCATGATTACAACCAGCTGACACAGACACTTAATACATTATATAATGGTCTGTGCTTTTGAGTTTTCTAGTTTCATTCCACTAGCTCAGAAAAATGATATACACTAATCCGAGGCACATGAAAAGGTTTTTTCCTGTCTTTTCTGCTACAATTGGTAAAAAGGAATATAAATGTATAGTTCAACTTGTTGAAGCCTTAATAAACATTAAAACAGCAACAAAGCTTCATTTATTGTTAGAAAACAATACAAAATATCGTATTTCACAGAAATCTTCACATAATTCAGCCAAGGTATTTATTTTCACACAGAATACCGGAAATCGATGTAATATTACAATAACCGGACAACAACAAAAAAAAGAGAGAAAACAAAAACAAACTGCTCAACAGCATCGAAGTTTTCATGCAGGCAATGAATTTCAAGCGCTTCTTTGGTATAGACATCGATTTTATATAAATTTCTGAATAATCCATAAAAGTCAAAAAATAAAAGCGAAATTCATTTTCTGGCGCCCCTCTGGTCCTCGAATAGTAACAAGGATTAAACTAAACTAATTTATTTTCTTTTGAATAATTTTTTTTTCCTGTCTAATCATTGTGATATACTTATTTAAAGTTAAGTGTCTTGTAAGAGCAGTTTTAGAATGTCTAGTACTAAGACATGGAGACTCACTAAAAAGACTAAAAACGGATGACAGGATGGCGGCTCCTCGCTGTGCGACGTCTGCAGCTTGTTCACGGTCTCTGTCATCCACACAACAGGCGATGAGAAGAGAGATCACACAGCTTATCAGTGACAGTCATCTGGACATTATGTTAGTGACTGAAACGTGGCTCACTGATGGCGCTGATGAGATTGGTAATGCCAGACTTTCATTGCCACACAAAGAAGTTCATCTTATTTGTTTGTGTAGACCACCTCCCAACACCACAAACAAATTCTCTGACAACATGTTTCTGGCTCCCATGCTCCTGCTGTGTGTAGCCTTTGATACTGTAAACCGCACAACTCGCCAGTCGGACTACAAGGCTACATTCACAGGCTCTGTGAAAACATATCTGTTCACAAAGTACTATCCCTGAATTACTATCTTAACTCCCTGGCAATACTGTCTATCATGCTAACCGTCATGTAACGACTCCATCTGACACGACACTGTTTATAGTATCTACATCCCTTCATACCTTCATCAGCTGCTGTACCTTCTACTCTTGTACCTCATCTTGATGTTGTGCAGTGTGTCTGTAGTACCTCACTGCTTTCTGGCTGTTATCTTGTACCTCATCTTGATGTTGTTCATTGATTCTATACATACCTCACTGTCCACTGGCTGTTATCTTTTATTTATCATCGTTGGTCTGCGCACAGAGTGCGATCTACCTTGGTCGCAATGCTGCATGTTATTGTATAACTTCACAATATTGTTATTATACATACGTCATGCGGGCGATGTCATCATTCATATAATAAATGAAATTATGATGAAATAACTTAAGCACACAAAATAGTCTGATAAACAGAGTCCCTCAGACATGTCGCCTGCTTCTTTCATTCCGTTTCTTTGTCCTGATGTTATCAAAGACGCTAAGTATGGCTGTAAATAGTTGTCATGGTACATAGAATTGTAGAGTCATCGACCTTTTCTCATCCCAGAGAGAGACAGAGATTGCTCTGTGTTTGTGTGTGTGTTTGACTGCTGACTTCTACAGACTGATATCAATGTCAGCGGATCAACCTCACACAAACTGGGCATGATAGGGCTGACCAACACTCTATAACAAAATACAATACAAAATTTTACATTACCAACCAACACGACCCAACACAGACGAACTTCATTATTCTTCTTCATCATCATCATCATCATCATCATCATCAATCATCGTCAATCATCATTAATCATCATCATCCATCATCATCCATCATCATCATCCATCATCATCATCATCATCATCATCATCATCATAATCAGGGGAGACAATCACAAGTTGTGACGTACAGCAGGACATAAGGTCAAGTCGGGCAGAGCTATAAGGGTTAGACTTAGAAGACTGCAGACACACGACGACTTTTCTCTCCAGACCACGAACACGATGTCCATACGTCACCCACACCACGTCACTGCGGGCCGTGGCTACGTCCTCGATGTCATCCTTATTATTGTCACCATCCTTTATCACCCGCAGTGGGATACCCTCTTCTTTCAGTCCATTCACTATACCCGAGTCGTCACGTACATTAACCCAGTACAACACCAGCACGTCTCTCCACTGTAGACAGGGTGTTGTGCCGCCGCTAATGGAGGTTACTGTTGCAGATGTTGCTGTGCCACTCTCTGTTAAAAATAACAGTTTATACTGTAAGTCACGTGTCACAGATAAAGCTTACACACTGACAAATACATCGATATGAATAATAATTAATAATATAAAAATAAACAAGAATAATAATAATGCAAAAATTGTAAAGCTCAAACTCACACTGCTAAGGATCATGCTCTTAGCGCCTAAGAACAAGAACGAAACATGGACAGCATACGAGCGACAAAAATAAAAACAAAAACAAAACAAAACAAAAACCCAGATGATCTATAAAAGAATAAACTCTCTTCCTAACCGAAGAATAAAATAAAATACAGAAAACACAAAGAGGAACCAAATAACAAGATCAAAAGCTGAGAGTAACATGATATTACAAAAGGACGGGTGTGACAAAGGACGAGCATTATGGGAAAGGTTGTTAGAGTAGTGCTTAAGGCAAAGGTGTTTTTTCAGTGCACGTGTACAGGATTCCTTTGGGGTAGGTGACGGATATGTCAAGGGAAGTAAAGGGAAAAAGTTCCATTGTTTGGCTGCACAATAATTAAACATCCTGTGGCCATATGTTGTTGTGGTGACAGGAAGAGTAAGGAGACGATCATCAGACGAGGAGTGGAGTTGTGTAGCTGGGATGTAAGGGAACAGCAGGTGAGGGATAATAATCAGGGCAGGTGCCAGCAAGCAAGAAGTTGTAGTAAAACAAGTTTTGATAAAACAAAACACACAGACAAGAGTGTCGGTAGCGCGAAGACAGAATGTGACGGATGGCGCTCATCTTGCGTAGTTCATAATAGACAGACTGACAGACAGCTGTGACTTGTCTATCATAATAGACAGACTAACAGACAGCTGTAACTTGTCTATCATAATAGACAGACTGACAGACAGCTGTGACTTGTTTAGCAAGAGTCATGTCTGCAGTGACAATGAATCTCAGGTTCCTGACATAGAACACAAAGGTGAGAGTTTCCCCATCTTCATGTGACTTTGTTGACAAACTAGTGAAGATGATTTTTTCTTCTCAAAAGTAGGATTGTTTCCGTTTTATCATCATTGAGTTTAAGTTTGTTAGACACCATCCAGTCTTTGACTTCACTTATACAGACTTCTATGGTGCTGGTAGCACAGTGAGACTCAGCCAGTGGAGTGGAGCAGTACAGCTCCAAATCATCAGCGTATCATCAGCATATGATTGATAAGAAACCTTGTGAGACTGGATGCAAGATGAAAGTGGCTTCATATACACAATAAACAGAACTGGAGAGTACTGAGCCTTGATGGATGCAACACGGAAGTCTGTCAAGGGCAGATAATATGTGGGTGGTCACTTTAATTAAAGTAGTTTCAGTTCTGTGAAAAGGTCTGTATGCTGACTGACATGGGGGATGAGCCGGTGCTCTTGTAAGTAGACCACAGCTGTGTCAACACTACTTTCTCTGTGAAATTTGAGAAAAATAACAAGTTGGAAACTGGGCGATAATTGTTCAACATATTGACATTAAGCGTGGACTTCTAGAGAAGTTCCTTCACCAGCAATTCTAAACAAAGGTGGGAAAACACCTAATGACAAGCTGACAGTCACAATGTTTGTGATGGCAGGAAGTTAAATATCTAAGCACTCAAGAAGAAGACTTGTGGGCATTGGGTCTAACTAATAGGTTCTTGGCTCTGCTTTTAGAATAATAACATTTATATCAGCATCATAGACTGGTCGAAATTCAGTCAGAGAGCATCCCAGTAGAATATCACAAGAGATGCTGTCAGGCTCCGATATCGAATCCAAGGATGACAGAATGTCCGAAATCTTGTTAGCAAAATAGTCAAAAAACACTTGTGGAAGCTGTCAAGCAGGATGAGCAGTGGGCAGCGGCATGGCTCTAATAGTTTCAGTCATTTGATTGAAGATGTCGAAAAATGTTCTGGAGGAGGTGCAATTATTTATTTGGCCCTACAGATATTATATCCTGGCCTCGTAGAGACATCTTGCAACGATTGGCTTGGCGGACTTTTAAATCTCTTCGTTGATGGTGAGTCCAGTCTTCCGCCAAACAATGCTCAGCTCGCCGGTGAGTTCACTCCAGGTCACGAAGGTCAGCACGGACCTGTGAATACCAAGGTGACCACGTGGACTGGCGCATCAAACGTCAACACCGGGGCCTGTTCATCAACTACTCTACACAAAACACAGTGAAGGTGGTCAGCAGAGAAGCTGGAGCAGCATCTTTGCTTAACATCTGCAGTCTTGCTGTGACTGCGGTTATATCAACATGTAATGCGAGTACATCAACACTGCGTAACGAGCGAGTGAGTTTAAAATCTGCAGAGCAGGTGACGTTTGGTGTTTTGTTTTGTGTTTTTGTTTTTTTGAAAGGGCGCTGTGTACAACGACTGGCAGGGTAGCGACAAATGTGCATCACTTGTCTCGATGGGGTGTCAACTTTACAAATAACATTAAAAAATATAAAAATTACCTTATAACATAATGTCGTAAACTGACAGACACATGACACTCAGACAATATCTTGATCATAGGACTGTCTTTCACCTGTTTATTATTTATCACAAAAGTCAGAATGTAACTGTAAACAACAGTACACTACACAATACGCACACCTACCTGTAACACCAACTCGTAGACTGTTTATTAGGAATCTGGCCACCTCACGACCGCACGTCACACAGTCACCTGGCCAGTCACCTGAGTGACCCTGACCTCGGTGATGATACAGTCGTCTGACTGGCGGGCCGTCTTTGTGGTCAGACACACCTCGCTCACTGTACGGCAGGACATCACGGTATTTAGTGATCCTCACGTCCTGCTCAACTTCCCTGACGATAGCCGACGTAGAGCGGAGGGGTCTGGTTAAATATTCCACTTGCCAGCCGGTAGGTGCGTATCCATGGAAACAACTTGCCGCCCACAGATGGAGACGAGGAACTTGTGTCAACAGCTTGCTACATAAAGGCTCCAACCTCAGACAGTAACAGAGGATGTAACTATAAGTGTTACACTGTGTACTGTCACTAAAATGTGTGTTTATGTATTGTGCGTGACGTAATCAACTATAAATGCCGTCACATTAATGATACGTGTTGCTACACAATCTGTGTAACAGCCGATGTAACACATTTACTTTCATATTACAACACCACCATAAGGTGACTCAACCATTGAAGAATTATCACCTGCTAAAACGGGGTGGCGATTATGAGATAAAAGCGATCGCCATCTACCTGTGTTTAGGAATACATCACACGCTGTACAACTCACCTGTCATCACTCACTACTTCATCAGCGATGACGTACAACGACCCTCCTATCGCCGCCTTTGACAAGTCGTTGACGGCCTTCTCCTCGTCTTTATTAAGATAGTACAGCAGGAGGTGAGGCTGACCTGTTGATACACCTGCTGACTGTAGTGTGTTTACTGTCTGCAGCAACAGGTGATACAACATGATGCTCGCTGCACGACTCCACATCATTGTACTGACAACGTAGACGTGGTGACCACACCGCAGCCACTGTATGGCCATCAGCAGCAGCACCACAGTTTTACCTGTACCGGGCGGTCCGGTGACAAAGAGTGTGGGAGGCGCCGTGTGTAGCAGGTGAACTTGCTCCGGGAAGAGTGTGATTACAGCAGTATAGCACTCTCCTGTCCACCACACGGCCTGACCCAGGGTCTTGACACTCACACGTGGAGGACATGTGCATGGCACACTCACTGTTGTCGCCGGACCACATAATCTAGTATAAACAAATAAATATTTAATTCACATTTTATATTAAGAAACCAATTGCTACATGTAAAGAACAACATGCATTATAAATTAGTAATAATCCACATTCTTTTTGGTCAAATAGTATGCAATGATCCAGATGTCCACTGGGGTGCATCATCAACCCTAACACAGAATAACACAGAAAGAACTAAATGACCTGGTTCGTGATTTAGACTTATCCAAGAAACATTACAGAATTGCTAGGTTCAAGATTACAACAATGGAATCTTTTAGAAGAAGATGTAACATATTCTTCAGATCGAAAGCGTCACCAGCAGTTGGAACCATTCTGTAGAAATGGAGGTAACCTGGTTTCTGTTCGGATATTGAGGGCCTCATGAATGGACCTTAGAAATCACTCATGAGCCACACTTTTACACTCTTGGAAATCTGTGCTTTTGCACAATGGAAATCGTCTTCCATCTATTCCATTATCGATGCTGTCCACATGAAAGACTCGTACGGTAACCTAAAGCAGAGACTAAATTCTATTGAGTATAACCTGTACAGCTGGCACATCTGTGGTTATTTAAAGATAAATACCAGTTTAACGGGACTGCAGCAGGGATATACACAATACGTGTTTCTTATGTGAGTAGTTTAGCCCAGCAAGGAGACTGCATCACTTGAGGAAGGAATGAACTCGCAGACAAAATTTCGCAATTGGAAAATAGAATATCCAGCATCCAGGTTTGGTTGAGACTCACACTATTCTGCTTCTACCCTTTAACAACAAACGATGTTTTATGAGGAACTTTGTAAAACCCATGGACTGGACTTTGCCAGCTTTCAGATACTTGCGTGAAAAATTCCTTTGACTCAGCGAGGCAAAGAGGGAGTTTTTGTGGGTCCTCAGATTCAAGAGATCTTCAACGATCACAGGTTTAACAACTTGCTGCAGGGCGATGTCTAACAAACATGCTGATGACATAAGGCTGCCAAGTCCCTCTGCCTGGCTCCAGTGATCTTGGAACAAGGCAGGCAAGACTGTTTCTGTTCTCTAGGGAAAGCTGTGGAACCAAGAGATGAAAGAAACAGTGATGAGACTGTTTTCAATAAAGGACTGATACACCGTAGTGAGGATGACAGAGTTGACGGGGAAAGATCTGAGTTTCCGTAGGAGGCACAGACGTTGACACTGCTTGTTAACAAGTCCAGGATCCAGAGAGTTGGTGAGACAGATGGAAGTCTGGCACTAGACTCGCCGCCAACAAGTGAAGTTGCACAGAGTTAAAAGCAGAAGAAAAATCAGCGAAGAGAACCTGGCATGATCTGTGGGTTTCTCCAGATGTTTATGCAGAGTATTGAGTATATACAGTTCAGAATCATCCACACCTTGTCCACCTCTGTAGACAAACTGCAGCGGGTCAAGATGTGGATCAACAAAGTCATCACCTCGCTCCTTATAATTTTTTCAAGGGATTTCATGATGATTGAGGTAAGAGCGCTTGGTCTGAAGTCGTTGGTTGGTTTGGACTTAGTGAGTTTATGGACAAGCACAATGAGCATAAGTTTCCAAATATCAGGAATGTAACCAGCACCGAAAGACAGCTGGAATAGATGTTGTAAAACTCCACTTAGTTGTTTGTCACAGTAATGAAGGGTGTGTCCACAGACCCCATCTGGACCCGCACCTCCCTGTTTGCTAGGCTTTTATCACATACAGTACCAGTAAAAAATACAGTGGAACCTCGGTTAGCGAACGCCTCGGATAGCGAATATTTCGGATAACGAACAAAAATTTCGTTAAAAGTTTGTCTCGGATAGCGAACAAAATTTCGGATAACGAACAGCCACGTGAACCACACGTGACCGACCAGCATGTAATCATTCGCGCTCGAGACACAGTTACGATCAGTCGTTCCTTATCTATGCGCATCCTTCTTATTTAGTGATTTTTGTGCTTTATTTTAATAAGATAATCCTCAATCATGGCTCCAAAGAAGATTAAGAGCAATTAATAGTAGTGAGGTAAGGACAAGTAAGGGGCCAACAATTGAATTGAAAAAGGAAATGATTTCAAAGTATGAAGGTGGCATGCGTCTGTCGGATATGTGATGTCGTATTAACGAGGAGTTTTACAAAAAGACAGAAGGAACAGACACGGGACAGGTTTTTTCCTTTAACCTCAAAGCTACAGAAAAGGGAAGTCACCCCCGATTTTATAATGTCACGTGTGCTCATGGAGCGGGAATCAAAGCAGTAATTCCACCCATTCCTCCCCACACCTGCCTCTAACCACGCCGTCAAAATGGCAAGTTTTCTGATGTTTAAATGGTTTCGTTAATGTTTTTATGTTTATTTAACTCCATTTATATTGCATTATAACTGTTCTCATTAAAACAAATACCTATATAGCCTGTAACTTTCAAACATTAGCGAGTCAACAGGGGCTGGGAACCAATTAAATCTATTTCCTTTATTTCTTATGGAAAAAAATTGTTTCGGATAACGAACATTTCGGATAACGAACAGCTCTCCAGAACAGATTAAGTTCGTTAACCGCGGTTCCACTGTATACGCTTTTTAGTATCTAATACAAATTTGAGTTCTTTCGTTACCCAGGAATTTTTTTATAAGGAATAATGGCATTTTCCTTGGAGTGTCTGACTGTGTCAACACAGAAATTAATGTTCCCTCACGAAAGTCCCTCCACCCGAATCTCCCGAGTGAAAACCTCCCTTTCCATCAGTCAGACATGGAGACGACGCGTTAGAAGCCAGAAGACACCGAGCAGGTCAAAGGTTACAGCTGGCTCCCAGCTCCTCTAGTGACACTGAGAGACTCGGTGGTTGCCGGTCTACACCAAGCTGACATGGCAGTTTACAGTGACTGTTGTCATGTACTGTCATTGTCGGGCCTAACGAGAGCCAAGCTGTTTGTAGCCTTACAAGACACACCACCACAAACACAAACAACTACCACAGTCCTACGTGTTGCTAGCAACAACTGTAAAAGCGGGAAAAGCCTCAGTAACCAGGTCTGGTGCATCCTCCTTGCAGGTAGACAGATATACCTCCGGTTGCGTGTTTCCACAGCAAAAGAACATCCCTGACGAGCTCTTCATAAACTAAATTTTGAAGGTAAGGGCTGAATTTTTTAAATAAATCAGTATAATGAAATAAATAGTAAAGCTTAAATCCTAAAGTTCAGATTATTTCTGCTTAAAAAATTACCTTAAATGTGTTTTATATCTTGCTCTACATTACCTCTCAATATCAGCTATCTGATTTCATTTTTATAGAATTCTCTGAACCCTTATTTTCTCAAAGAAATAATTTTATTGATGCGCAGTTCTTCGAACGATGGCTCAACGTCCTACAAACTATTTCAAGACCTTCGAGGAAATGGCTTCTGTAATCTTTCATGTGGCAATAAGAGAAGAAGACACTGTAATGCTCATTGATGACATAGTGATCTCAGTGTTTCCTAGTTGCCTTTTGAAGCTTCTCATGTTATGATTAACGAATATGTTAATAAATTCTGAAACACAAGAATCCAGTGAATAGGACGTGATGTTGAGTGTTGCCTGCCCCCTGGTGTTGATGTCCACTTGTTGTTTGTACCTCAGGAGTTCAGTAGACATCTCGCTGTGATTAAACTCTTCCGTCACTGAAGGTAGTCGTGGGGTCTGTGTCTAATGTTGATACAGTTTTTGAGGCTGTCTGATTCAAGCGGATGTAGACTCCCACCCGTTAAAAAGAACTAAACTTTCTAGGCAAGTTATAAAGTCTGTAGGACAGAGATGGTTTCATTTAACTGGAGCAATGAATGACAGAACACTACAGTCCGTCAAACGTGCAGCAGACACAACAATAAAGTCCATGTACCATCCAGTATTTATAAGAAAACATACGCCACCTCCCTCATTCTTGGCTAAAAATTGGTGAGACGATTGGAATGAGGCATTGAACAGTTGGAGTTAGTTTACATGTCTGTGATGAGGTTCACTGGGAACATTCAAAGGCCTCTTTGAAATTTGAGTGAAAGGTATAGTTAAATGGTTGGTCAATTATTATTTCTTTTTGCGCATTCGAACCCAAAAGGTACCGAACCAACAAGTTTCATGTGCACATTCACCGAACCCTTCTTTAGTGTCATCACGAATTGCGGGTGTGTCTTGACCTCCGTGGTGGAGGCTCCGCTGAACCCCTAGGGTTCGATCGAACCCCGGTTAAGAACCACTGCACTAGAGCCAGCCCCATGATGATGTCCCCATGTGTAGCCGGCGTTGTCCTGACGAAGTGTACTGACTATAATGTGGTTAAACTTCATAACAGTAATAACCGTCGTGGGTGTCGGCAGTCGATGAGGCACCAAACACGGTGGGTTATAGAAATAAGAGGAAAACAAGAATTGAAAATGTACTTGATGAGCGTGTTGTAGACTGCCTTAAGACTGACATCTCTATGTTACAGACAGCTCGTGCATGATGCTTCCCTAAACGGTTTATTGGAAGCGACTGACAAAGAGAGGAAACGGAAGTGTGAAGAGAAACTCATACAACAGAGAACACACGGAGTTATTATTGTGTTGACATCATATCGAGGTAAACTATGTAGTGCATGAGTATATCTATAGTAAACCTCCTTGGTTATAAGGTGACAGGTGTTATAAGACTCGGAGGCTTTGCGTGTGAAGTTAAGTAGGGAAATCTCGTTAGAAGAGATTAGAACTCGTGGGGCGGTCTGACGGATGTGTAAACAACACAGAGAGTACAAGCAATCAGTGGGCTTGAAAATGAGATGTCAACCCAGGACTATTGTTCCCTCTAGTTGTGACAAACCGACATCTTACTACCACACTACTAGTCTGCTCCTGTTCACAACTGGTTTTCCTCATCCTCTACACCAGGGGTGGGCAATTAATTTTCCTAAGGGGCCGCATGAGAAATTGGGATGGTTTTAGAGGGCCGGACTAATATAGTTAACTCAGTTTTACCAAATAATGTATATATATATATAGTATATATACTGTGCGGGCGGGCTGGTCAGAGACAGGAGGCGGTCGGCCTTTGCCCAGGTCTGCTCTACATAAAACCTTGCTGCTGGTAGCTCACGATTTCTCTGACAAGAACAGAGAAAGATTTTAAACTGTGTCATGGATGACAGCGTATACACTTGTAAAGGATTAACCATAGTTTTTTTATTGTTATTATTTACCTGGCTACCAGTTTCTTGTACACCCCAGGTGTCATGCGATCGACAACACCTAACAGAGTCACACGTTTCCACCATTGCCTGACATTTTGCCACCCGTCACTACTGACGTCACGAGGTGTCTTGGAGTCAGACAACCGATCACGGCATAGACACACGTCGATGCTGTAGGGATCCCATCTAAGCAGACACTCACAAAGGCGCTGTAACAGAATCACTTAATCTGAAGAAAATCAACCAAAGCTGGCAAAGCTTACAGCTGACAGCTGTACTAGTAGAGACACTGTAAATCATTATTTTACACAAGACTGACTCAGTCTTAAAAGCTTTTTGTGCTTACAAAGGTGTCAGCAAGGTAAATGGCGACAAAGTTTGAAAGTGAATCGAAAAGTTGTACAAGACCTGTCTGAACAGAATTAACAAGTTATAGTTACATATTGTAAAAAGCTGCAAAATATATTAGAGAATTCTTTACCATTTGATTTTAGTGTAAGTGATCCACTGACCTAACTTTGTTTATTACGTATCGAGTGTAACCTAATAAAAACAACCCTGAGTGATTTAATGCCGCATAATAATTCTGATATTATGGGGATGGATCATTTGTTGTGTTTCTCAATAGCAAATGCTTAAATAATAATAATAATAGTTTTGTATTATTATTATTACAACAATTATATCAAAGTAAACGTACATTTTTTTCTTATTTCAGTTTGTGATGGTAAGGATCCTCACCTCAGTCAGTTGAGAATCACACTGAAGTATCGATCGTAGTTGACGAAACGTCAAGTTAGGGAATGCAATCGTCTTAGTGACAAATAGACGAGGAGCGACGTCAGACACCAGTTTATACAACATGTCTGACGCCCTGTCCAGCTGTTCAATGGTCTCCTGAAGATTGTTTTTATCGTGGCCATCAAAAGCGCTTATCATACATATGACAAGGCCGTGCTGTCGATGAATAAGAAGTACATCGATGTCCCCTTGTCTCCATTTCTGTTGCAGATCAGAGTGCTGTCTGGTGGGTAGGGGGAGTTTTCCTATCACGTCAGCATAACGAGAGTCGCGCAGGTAGTAGTCAAACGAGAACTGACTCACTCCAACCAGCACTTCTCTGTAACGTTTAAACATGTTCTCCAGACATACAAGGACACTTTGCATGGCTGCATCATCTTGGACATCATTGTCCTGAACTGGAGTAGTCGCCGTCTCGCTGGACTCATGTGTTTGTCGAAATGGCTGAAGGTTGACGGGTACAGGAGACAGGAAGTAGAAGTCAGTCTCCAGATTAGGGAATGCTGCCTCAACCCACTTCTCCCAGAATTCTTCTTCGCTTTCTCCGTGGGTTTCCAACTGTGGTATTGAAAAGACATCATATAAATAGTAGCCTATCTTGTATGCTTCTTTATATATATTTTAACAGGACTTGCATTATAATAGGTATTCGTATTAGCATTCTCTCTTATCTTTAACTCGACCACATTCTTTGAGATCAGTAACAAACAAAATTATAGAGACAAGGGCAACATATGAGGAACAGTACAACATACAGCACATGAACCATGAAAAAAGAAGCAATACCACAGATGATGAATAAAAACAAATACAGAAAACGCAAAGAGGAACCAACAAAGACCAACAGCTTCATTGTAAAGATTTAGACGCCACAGATTTGTCTTTCCGTTTTTACCATGTATTTGAGAATGTATCTATACATTGACACTTTTAGGAAAGTGAGAATTTAAAGAAAGAAAATTAAACTCAAAAGATGCAGGAATAAATCACTTGAGGCTTAGAAATAATGGGCTAAATGACTAATCAATCTCCATGAATGGCTTATATTTTGGAACAAAATATACTGATAATATGCACCATGGATCTGAATTCCTTAGAAAGATCAACAGTGTCCTGTTAACATGTCTTTACTATCTGGCTCAGTTGCTAGCTTTGTTGAAGCATTATTTTCTATTTTACTATTGTTTTACACAGACAGCAGCCTGCTCGTGTCACGTGCATAGAAACTACATCATACCCGAGATAATATCTAAACTCAAATACCCGATTTTCTCTGTGTTGTGTCTAACGCGCTGACCACTGCGCCACCGGGGCTGCCCGTTGTGAGTAGTGTGTAGTGTGTGATGTAGACTACATCATGGCGGTTGTATTTAAAGTAGCCGAGGACAGTCTCTCACACTTAACCCATGAATAGTCCTACATACGGGTCACTGTGCGGTCTTACGTGTGGACAGTTACACACGCGCTTAAACCACAAATGTTGTCCTGACCAGCTGTTGATAATAAACATACTTAACCTGTAGATCAGAGACCTTGTTTATTTGAAATCTGCTTGACATCAAGCCTTTCACTAGATACGTAGGTTACATTGGGACAGTGATATAACATGCTGTTTATATTGTAATACAAAGTGAAATGTTTTTTTTTCTCTTGGCCTTTTGGTCACTGAGATTGAATGCGTGTTGAAGGTTCTTAGAACATTAAAAATCTACTAGGGTTGTTTTGGTTGTTTTTTTTTGAACGGTACAACGAACGCTACCCTGTATGTCAACACTGGAGTTTAAATAAATAAACTGCTTACATTAGGAAATTACAGATAACATTTTACTATAACTATTGTGAAGTGACGAACACATCTCTCTGTGTGTACTGCTGACTACAAAGCTTCGTCACTAGAGAATGTAAATAGAAACATTAAAAGAGAGCACTTGCACTATCTGTAGTCTAAAATGTATAATGACAACGGCGATGATGTAGGGAAGATGGAAAGTTTATCGATGATGGATGGAAGATAGATGATGGATGATGGGGGGAAGATGGAGGGAGGATGGAGGATGGATGATAGAGGAAGGATGAAGGGTATAGGGAGGATGGAGGGAAGATGAAAGATATGAAGGTTGAATGACGACTACGACGACGACGATGACGACGATGAAGATGAAGCATCCTTTTAACAAGTCACACAAAAAGCAGTCAATTGAGGGACACAGTCTGAGGTAGTGATTGTCACTTCCCTTGTCGCTCTGTTTCTTTTTGAAGAAGCATCGTATCAAGACAGGAGATGAAAGAGCGGTGACTGTAGATGACATGAGCTCTGACAGGTGAACACTATGTAGCATATATATAATTCTGTTGTAGGTTGTCTCTGAGAGAGAAAGCTGCTGTAATGAGATGTGGTTGTGGAATTCGGACTGATCATTACAGACCTAGCGACAGTTTGAATTTCTTTAGTGAATTACAATAACGAAGTGTGAAAAGCAAGACACGAACAGAAACTTGCCACAGCGACGAGTAACACAGGATGCACTTCGATGATGTCCACTGATACACCAGGAGATGTTGGCCTCACTTACGATACACATCATTAGAGTTCAACCATCACGTGGTGTGTGACAATATGTGGTCGAGTTCCACAGTCACGACCCAAGTCACATGTAACAGCAGCGGATACAGCCACCAGAATTTCCGTTGATATTTATCTCAATAATAAGTAAAGATGTTTTACAAAAATACTCATATGTAATATTAATTAAATTTCAAATATTTTTTCTAGTAGTAAAACAAAGGGCACTGTGCGTGATTGATTTGTCTGTCTCGAGTTAAAAATCAAACTTTTAATGTCGTTCTTTATTAAAATAAGTATAAAGCCAAAATGCTTCTTACTTCTTCCTTTGATAAGAGTGAGATTTCTTCAGCTATTTTGTCCACTTCTTTCCTGTAACAAAATAATTATTTCAAATACTTTACGAATTATATTTTCATATCATTCAATCAAAGTTACATATGCAGTGTAAGTTGTTTGACAACTGTTAGTGTTAACATGTCAGCCTTTGTGTAATCTTTGGAACAAGTTCCATCAAGAGATTATGTAGACGCGCTACGCGATAATGAAATATTTATGTAGAATGACTGACAGGGAAACACGTGCTGAGAAATCCCTCATCCGTATTTTATAATGTAATTTAGAAAAAAACTTTGATAGTAATGGATTTCAAAACTGTTTTTGTAAAATGCATTTTCTTGTTATGTAATTTTTGTTTTTCTAGACTTCTTTATTTCACATCTCCCTCTAAACTGAAACCACAGACACACACACACACAAGCACATACTGAGAGTAAACAGGAAAATAACAAATGGCATTGTTTATAGGGCAAGAGGCTACTACCTGTATTATGATACAGGGACAAGCAAAGAGTGTGGCGTGGGGTCAGGGAAATATCAACGTGTGGCCACTGTAAGGGTAGCGTGGGTTTTAGGGACAGCCTCGATGTGGAGAGCTTCACTTTTTGTCCTTTGAAGATCAAACAAACAACTCATTGCAAGCCAGGGCTTGTATTCATGGACGTCGGTTAAATCATCGACGTTAAAGTTAACGACCGTTGGTTAGGGAACCAACGGTTAAATCCTAACCGACGTTAAAACTAGCGGCATATTCATGGGAGAGAAAGCATGCTGGGTTACCAAACCGACGGTCTATTTTAGGCACTCAGGGTATCCCCGTCACTGCGCATGCGTTAACAGGGCGAGTACGTAGAAACCAATATGGCGTCAAACCAAGCTACAAAAATACGGAAGGCAAATTGTTCTCACAACAAGGTGGTGATGCTGGAGAACACTCTAAAAATAGAAAAATAAGTATGTAGAACCTATGTTCAGATTTGTGTCGTCGCTGGGAGCCGCCACACATAACAGCGATAAAGTGCGGGGTAAAGTTTTCAATTTGAAACGGGGACATCGAGCGCGAGCATCAGCAACGAACAAAACGGGAAAGTGAGGG
>SRHC01003012.1:0-11564 GCA_004794325.1 Pomacea maculata
AACATTTTAATTACAAAGAACAAGGTACATAGTTTTATGTCAACTTATTACTATACTACTGTCACAAAAGTACATTTAGTTTTAAATTGTAATGAAACAAATGCGGCAATTTAAATTTGAAATTCATAGTACAGACTGATTTTTAGGCCTTGGTGGTCCGCCATAGTTTTTCTTAAGTAAAGTGGTCCGCGGTCCGAAATACTTTGAGAACCACTGCCTTAGATAATCCATCTTTTAAAAACTTGCGTGATCACGTGGTGGCGGACAGAGCCTTGACACTCAGTAATAACCGTTTGTGTGGAGTAATCTCATAACTCAAAACAAGGAACGGTCTTTAAAAAAAGTTAATCTCTTTCGACTTGCCACTGTTGTTTACTCCGCTGAAGAAACACATGCGTCATCCAAAAATAAAAGATAAATATCCCCTGTTGTGTCCCACGTGACCTCTCCTTCACATCTGTTGTCGTCCAAGCGTTGAAGAAAACATCTCTCCCAAGTCCTGAGTATAGGTGGGTGGCTAGGGCCACGTTTCGTTAGATGCACGCCCGCTGGCTCTTTTAACAGCTTGTGCTGAGTCATCGAAAAGAACCAGGGATTCGCTTTTTTTCATATGAAGCGTGCAGTAATTTTTATAAAGCGGCAATAAACTGAGATGAACAATGTCTCCTCCTTCACGAAGAGTGCGCAATGGCTTAGCGTATGACAGTTTACGTAGATGTGCACGCACACTCTCGCAGCCACAAGCACCTACACACACGCACGTGCACATACACACACACACGCACAAGCACATACACAAGCACACGCTCGCGCATGCTCGTAAAACTCACACATACATCATTTTTGCCAAAAGGTCACGTACCGCTCTTCAGATTTGACGAGGATTTTTTGGGGTTCATATTCAGACTTTGAATTCGATCTCAGTGGGGAACAAGTGGCCGATTCATTAGCTCCACAATAAGAAGCAAAAAGACCCTGGTCCCTGTGAGGTCCGACAGAGCTGGTGCACGTGTGAGAGTAAGGGTTAGAGACAGAAGGTAAGGTTTGTAATGCAAGTTGCTTGACATCGAGAAACAGCTTCTACGAACATTCTTTCCGAGAGAAGGAGGTTAGCTGATTTCAAGTTTCTATGGATAGCCATGATGATGCTCAGGAACAGGGTAAGTGCGATGTCTTTGGAGAAACTTTTACAAAGCTTTACTCGCTTTCTTGAGACATTTGATAGTAAATATTTTTCTAACAAGGGATTGAGTTCTGTTAAAATAAAATATTGAACTGTACAGTTATAATACTAACACACACACAGACTTCTGGATGATGTGAATTCAAGCCCTCGCTCATCTGTCAACCGCCCAAGAACTATTAACCTATTAACCGCAGAGGAAACTAGTAAGAAAGTGAATATTTTCATTAGGGACTTGTTTGAAAGTTATTCCTAACCACATGTCGGGCTTATCCTCCCATACCTGAAGTAAACAGTGCTTCCATATGTTACCCACATGTTCATCGCAAAATTGGCGCAGTGGCAAAAACAATGAAAAATAACCAAACCTTACTTTTGTCGGCGGCGGTAGATCAAAGATCGACGGAGAAACTCCAGCAGCTGCAGCAGCTGACCTGAAGTTCAGTGAGGGGAACGAAAAGGACCGCTGCCTTCTCCCCTCCCGAAGTCCCGGATTCCTCACAGGCTGCGATGGCGGACCCGGGCTCACTGAAGAGAACAAGCGAAGGGGAGGCGCCCCAAACACTCTTTTTATAGACGAGGGGGCACTGTCTCCCCTCACACAGACCTGCCCGTCATTCGTCTTGTTGCACGACTCCGGGAGTATGGGTAGGGGGATACAGAGGTAGAGGTGGTGGTTGTGGTGGTGGTGGTGGTCGCACGAGGTGCACGGCATCAGGCTCACGCTTCCTGCCACCTCCCCAACCCCACACACTCCCACACCCCACATCCCGGTTTCCCTTCCTTCCGCAACCCTCCTGACCTCTCAGCTGTTAGCCTATTCTTTATTCTTCCATTCTCATCTCTTGTTTAATGCTGGGTCCGACACACAATTCCCTGCTTTATTTCTTTCTTCCCCACCTCGTCGCCCTTTGCTTCTCGGTCTCATATCTCACTGTCGTAACATGTTTGTAATAAAAATTACTGAAATAGGTTACAGTGTTCGTAAAGGGGACTGAATTTTATTTTTAAACTTTTCATTTTTGAATATAATAGTTTTGAGAATTCATTTTCTTAACTCGAGGCTATGGCACGTGGAGTGTGTTCCTCCCTGACCTCTACGGGAGGTATACGCCAGAGTTCGACTTGCCTTCATTAGCAAAGTAGTTAAGGGATCCGGTCCTTTCTCTATTTTGTCGCTGAGATATGGACACCCCTGTACGTGTGGGTGCAAGGATTTGGTTTCACTACGAAAAACGGAACTAGGTAAGACTGGCTTGTTGTTCACACACCTGGTGCAGCGGTCCTCGCAAGACACCCAAGTGCATAAACACCTGTTCAAACCCATTTGGCTTTAAACAGAGCTAGTTCGTATTCCCCTAGCTCTGAAGGGATGGGTTTTCATTTCTTTCCGGCTCTGATCAGACGCCCACATCCATGGAAAGACCTTCAGGCAGCCTTAAAAGCTGTTTTACGATGAAATCAGTCAGGGCGGAGGCAGAGTTTTTGTGTGCAATAAATATTCGCCCGCGGAACCGCCGTCCAGCCGTCCAGCCGTCCAGCCGCCCAACGCACCACAGACAACAGAATTCGCCTTTCTGTGGATGTTCCAAGCCTTTCTAAATAAGACCCTTCTCTGCTTGATGCTGTCGAATCTTTTTGAATATTCGAGAATGTTTTTTTTTTTATCTCTTTGAAACGCCGTCCTTCTACAGAAAGGACTGAGAATGAAGATAAAAAAATTTGAGTTTACCCTTTCTTTATTGTTTGACTTTAATTTATTCATTAGGTTTGTCTTTGTCAACACTTTTTTTCCTTCAAAAGGTGTCCATAAGTTGTTTGAAATGTGTGACTGTCGGATGATCGTTTTACGTTTTCGTGCTCATTGAATCACGCCTGGTAAATTTGTGTCTCGTTGTCACTGTGTAGGAATGTTGTCAGCCACTCAGTATTACACTTGAGTGGACTGTTTACACAATAACATGATTAAAGTAATTTGTTATGAAGGAACAATAATCATGCGATCAGAGAGTTGAGGATCTTGTATTTTCTCATCAGAACTTTTCTGCTGCTATGATCTTTCATCTTCATGTTATTAGTCCTGTATCCTCCTGTTCAAAGTACATCGATTCAGTTACCACGTTTACAAAATTCAGGAGTCCGCTGACAACTTCTTCAAAGTCTAGGGATCCAGCCTCCCTCCTGTTGTCATCACAACATCCTTCCACTGATGTGTATAGGTGGACTTCTGTCTGCCAAGACCAACGCTTAGCCTCTTGCGAAGTTCTCCGCTGTTAGTCTCGGCGAGCCTACACAATGAATGTGACTAAACCGGAAGCTTTGTAGTCTCATGCCTCGTTTTAGTAACTAATCTGAAATGTGAATAAACCGGAAACTTTGTAGCATCATGCCTTGTTTCAGTAGTTAATCTGAAATGTGACTAAACCAGAAGCTTTGTACACACCTGCCTTGTTTTAGCACTTAACTGGAAAATTTCGTCTGCCAGCAGTCGAGTAATACAAGTTCGTGATCCTACGATCTCCGGGCTTGTTTAGTTAGTACCGCCATCCCGTGCCTCCTGTTGATGACACAGATATATCCCACACCATCTTGTACAGAGATTCTGCACCTGAGCGGATAGTGTAGCTATCCATATTCTCACAGCTATCCTGTACTGATCTGTCAACACCACAACGAGCGCTCCTCCACGTGTATGTGTTTGTCTGTGTGTCTGTGTCCATATCTCGAGTCTCCACTCGCGCAGAGAGAGACAGAGTGTATGTTCATTCCGCCCCGTTCACTTCACCGGCTCTCCAGCGATTGTCTCCTCCCTTGCGGCGCGATTGGGTCTGTGGGTCATGTGGGCTCTTGTGGTCAGAACTGAGAACCCTACATAGCTTTCAGCAATTAGGGAGGGTGGGTGTTAGGGGGTTGGGGAGGGAGAAAGAATGCAAGAGAGATGACACAGTGTCAGTCAGGAACGATAATTTGCCGCAATTGCACACAGAGAATGCTTGACGAGAACGCCAGGAGGGGAGAGTATGTCCAATTGTAGAGACCTATTTATGTAACTTTCTTCCCCCTGCATGAAGTATTGTGTAAGAATGTTGCCGCTTACTCAGGACACATTGTTCAGACAGTGATGCTGATTTTGGTTCAAAATTAATCCCTTTTCCTGACTATATTTATTGTAAAGGTGGAAAAATCCAACGTTTGTATCTCTACCTCCACCCTCAAGTAGACCAGCCGTGGAAAAGTACCGAGTCACCTTTTGTCACCACCCCGCACAGAAAGGTGTAGGTGGTAACAAAATAAATTACCTGCCCTGATTTTGTGCGATAAGCTATGTTTGTAGCTGTTGTCGCTGGTGTTACTGAGGTCGTGATGTCAAGCAATCCATAAACAATCTGCAATACAAAACACGGAATGTGTCTATAAATAGTTTTGTCTGTTTTTTTTTTTGTTTTCTTGACTTGGTAGACGTGTTGTTTCCTCTGGCCATGACAATACCCAGGGTAAGAAACATTTGTAGAGAGGGTGAAGGCTATTTAACTTGCGACAGATATTATTTAGGTAAATATCATCAGACACTGAAAGATCAAACACTTTACACAAGGGACGCTGATGACAAAGACTAGTCAACTGTTAAGACAAACTTTTTTTATTTTCATGTTTGTCTTTTGTAACACAAATCGCTTTGACAAAATAAAAAACTATTTACATTAAATCATATGTCTGTAAACATGTCTAGGGATAATATACAATCATGAGCCTATTGTAAAGCCTCAGATAAAATACAGAATTCAACCACAAACGTCTTTAGTAAAAGTCACACATTATCTGATGATAAATAATACTTTTTTTCGTCTTTTTACGAGAACGGGTTAGGGGATTTCTTCACAGAAGTCGTCTCATGACGAGAAATTTTGCGTCCATCTTAGTGGAACAGGATATTTTAAAAACTATTAAAGCAAACTATTACTGTTTGTATTTAGTCTGGCTCAGTAAAACCTCTGCAGCCCATGAGATTCAATCATAAATAAATCTGGATTGTCTTTGTACATGCCTTTATGGGGCTATCACTAAGGGAAGGAGATTAGCTACATGCATCTTTTATGGTATGACATGGCATAACATGTCTTGAATAACCTAGCTCCCCTCTTCCTAAAAGATATACAGCAAGATCAGAGCTAAAAGAACTGTATTAAGGAAAAAAATCGACAACATAATTTATTTACTGGATAAATGAGGCACAAAATCAGGTCAATGAAAATACAAAAAACTCCGAACATGCATCCTTGGACTGAGAGCAAAGGGAAGAGAAAGACGAGATCGAGAAAAAGTGGGTGGTAGACGAGATGGAGGTGAAGATGAAACTAGCGATAAGGTTCCGAAAGTGTAGATAGATATGTGCAGCAGGAAGCTGAGGAAGTGAATTTTGAAGGAAATAAAGAGAAATGATCGTAAAACACAGCTTAGTATTCAATAAAGTGATTAAATGTCCCGGCGAACAACGAGTAGCATACTTTTATCATTAAATGTGTATACAATGTAGTTTCAGCAACATCATACAGTATCCTTTACCTAACTCTGTTATATAACATCAGTGCTAGCATCTCTGAACATAAGCTATTACGCTACATACTTACATATATACACAATATATAGATATAAAACACAATACTACCAAATATATTTTCTGGTCCACAAACTGCAAGTTTTTTAGGCAACACAGTGATTCACAGTGATGCTAAAAGTGTGTGCTCTTAAAAATACTAAGGTCACATTTCAATAGTTGCTTTTCATGATTGTGAAGGCACGATGTGGATGAGCATCAGATATGTTCTTAGATTACATCTTCGTCATAAACGAACCCTCTGCCGCCTCATCATCAGAGAAGTCCTCTAAGTTCTTTGGCGACAGAGACTCCACCTTGTGTTTCTTGGCCACAACCACAGCGTCCTCGAGCTGGAAGAAGAAGTTGTCCTGAGGGATCTTGTCGAAGACACCAGCCTGCTGCAACGACCGCCGCATGTCGGAGGAGAAGCCGGCCAGGAAGACCTTGATGCCCACGTGACCATACTCCGTGTAGATGTGGCTCAGGACGTTGCAGCCAGAGGCGTCGATGTAGTTGATGGGCGTGCAGTCGATGATGATGTGGTGAATCTTGCGCATCATCTTCAGTTTCTCGTCGGAGATGATGACCTCGCCATACTCGTCCACCTCTTCATCATTCAAAGCCAAGGTGAATGTCGAGGCACTGGGAAGAGTCGACTGGCTGCCGGTATCGATGTTGGTTTCGATGGAAGCAGTGGAGGCGGAGTGGCTCAAGCCATTAACAGGTGACTCCTTCAGCCGCTGGAACGAGCCGGTGGCCTCCATGCCGAACGCTATGTTGTCCATGCTGTTTGACGACATAGTTCTCTTTGGGGCCAATGACACCGTGCTTCTGTTGGCCTCTGCCGACCCCAGGTAGCCGAACGTCGGATAATCTACTGCCGCGGACAGACTAGGAAGTGAGCCCGCCCTTGGAATGCTGCTGTCCCCTGCCATGATGAAATCTGGTCTAGTGTCCGCCATTTTCCCTTCCGCCTCTCTTGCTTTCTGCTGCTTCTTCAATGCTTGTTCTCTTTTCTTTAGAAACTTGAGAAGCTTGCGAGGGTTGACGGTTTTGCGGTAAAGAGTGGCCCTGAAGATCTCGGCGTTGGCAAAGTACAAGGACGACTGGAAACGGAATATCTTGAGGCCGCGGATTTCCCTGGAGTCTGCGTACCGCTTGTGCTCCACGAGGGCCGTGTCCTTCAGCGTTTTGCCCATACGGAACCCTCTGGAAGATTGTGACTGGAAGACGACCGTGATCAGAGACACCCCTACCCCGATGAATAGACCCAAGTCGATGTCAAGGAAAACCGTGCAAAAGAAGGTGAAGAACCAGATGGCGAAGTCATACTTGTTAATTCGCCAGTACGTGCGGAACTCCAAGATCTGTACGAAGAGGCTTTTTAGGGAGACAAAGATAATAGCCGCCAGAGCTGACTTCGGCAGCTGCTCGAAGAGAGCGCCGATGAAGAGTGTAAACAGTATCATGATGATGGCGGGGACGATGCCAGAAAGAGGCGTCTTGGCGTTCATAGTGCTGGCCACCATCGTACGAGGTGGTGCCATGCATGCCGGGAAGCAATAGAAGAAGGAAGGAATAAGATTCGCCAGTCCGTAAGCGATAAGTTCTTGATTATCATTTATCTCGTAGTTATGTTTCTTGGCGCAGATCTTGCCGAGGGCAATGCTATACGCAAAGATGAGGATGGTGAGTACCACACAGTCGCCGACGTATTTGGAGGCTTCAGCCAGCCCCGCCGTTGGCACCCGTGGAGGGGGTAAGGTGTTGGGGACTTTACCGATAACAGCCACGCCAAAGTTCTGTTTGAAGTGACCAAAGTGCGATGCGACTGTAACAAAGATGACGACGAAAAGTTCGATCGGGATGGGGGCGGGCAGCTTATGTTTGAAACGTTCATTGACATATTCTTTGACGACGTGAACGAGGACGATGACTATTATCGAGATAATGACAGCCCCCCAGTTGATTTTCGTAATCACTTCGATCATAGCCTTGTAGGCCAATGGAACTTTGTACACTCCAGGGAACTTGGGGATTGTGAGTCCCAACATGGTGGACAGCTGGCTGGTTCCGATGTGCACGGCAGCGGCTGAGGTGAAGCCCGTGAAGAAGGAGTCAGACAGGTAGTAGGTGATGAAGCCGAGCTTTAAGAATCCCATGCACATCAACATTATCCCGGTAATAAATGCCAACCCGTTCGAGACAGACTCTTTGTAGTCTAAGTACTCGGGTACCTGGTCTAGTGGTAAAGTTCCGTTACCTCCAGCTGCGGTGACATTTAACAGCCATGGCCTAGTAGCCGCATACTCTGCTCCCATCCTATAAACGAAAAATGTCCTTTAATAAAGAGAAACCCACGATGGTCTCTATCAAGACTTTGCCGAGAAGACTTTTCTTTCTTTTTTACTTTTGCCATATATAAGATGTGTTCGAATTATTTTCTTCTTTGTACTTTAAAATAAAACTTACTAAAGAATGCTGTTAAAAACATTAAAGACAGTTTATTTCAAGATGAAAGTACATCAGTCACAGCTAAATATGACCAGGCCTCACATTTCTGTGCTATTATGTACATTTGTGCCGTCTTGTATATGGAAAGTTTTTTGGTAACCTTTGCTGCCTTACCTGTCCACCGTACCCGCTACTAGAATGCAGATGACTGCGCTTGTCCCGAACGAGATGTGAGGTGAGGTACCGAAAAGGAGGTATATGATGACTGGGTAGATGGATGTGAAGAGACCATCTTGGATCTTAAGGGAGGCGAGTAGCCCGAAAGCAAGACCTTGCGGTATGTGCAGGATTCCGACACTGATGCCAGCCATGAAGTCCTTTAGAAGGTATTCCCTGATATTGTAGTAGCGAGCGAACTGAAAAATAATAAAAAGAAAAAGAGAGTGAGTTCAGTTCACTCTTTTGACATACATTGATCTCCTCGGAAGGAATGGAAGAGGTTTGGCTGCATGGCAAAGAGTTCTCCACAAAGGCCATCGATGAGCGGCAGGTTTGCCATTGGAAATGCGGTTGGCTCGTTTAAGTTCTTTTCTCGAGTGTGTCCTAAAATGTTTTCTTTGTATGCTATGTTAACAGTGTAAGATGGGCAGACAGACTGACAGACATAATCATGTACCCTAACGATGAGATACGCATACAAACATACATATAGACAAACATAAATATACAGACTTAGAGACCTATAGTTTCTTTCCAGTTACAAGTTGAGTTGCTTTTTTCCAGTTTCTACTACTAGTCTAACTGGATGCCTGTTTGTGTACCCGCCTCCTTACCCTGATGGAAGGCACGTAGGTGCTGAGAAGTTTCCAGGTCCTCCGTTTGTCGCAGTATATTTGTTTGCGGATGCGGTCCTTCAGAGGTTCTGTAGGGTCCTTCTCCTTCTTGAGGTGAATTTCATCAAAAGCCACCTGTCAGACGACAGTCAAGTAGTCAAAAATCACTTCTAGTAAGTCTTTAAAATTCCATCTTCATGATTAACTTTTACAATCACAACACATTTTTCTGACACTGTGAATGCGATCTGGACAAAAAAAAGTTATTTCTATTTTTAGAAAATGGTATATCTTTTCACAGAAGTAGGGTGGGAAGGTTGCACCTGAGACAGGGTGTCTTAGTTCTGTCTGTATTACAGACAGCGTACCTGTTTCTCTCCAGGGGGATAATTTTCAAAATGAACCTTGTATCCCGACTGAAGTTTACTGACAACAGTGACAAAGAGAATAACTGTTCTCAAGGATAATTGTCTGAGGAAAAGGAGTAACAACATTACAACGCTGAGTCTTTTTTTCTCTTTCCCTGTCACTCTGTATGTCTTCGTTACATTTAGTTATGCCAGTAAGGCAATGAAGGAATAAACTGGCATTTTAGAGAGAGAGAAACAGAGAAAGAAAAGAGATGTTTCAGAACAGGACAAATTTACTCATGCACAAGATTCGTTTCTTTAAGAACTATCTTCTCCTATCATAATAAAAAAAAACTGAGTCGCTGAAATGCATGTAGGTAAAATTTCGATATTTTGTAAAATGACTCACAGGAGTGAGCAACGGTCACTGTCAGATGTTTCCTTACCTGTGTCATGGGCAGTCGACGAATGAGAACGAGACCGTCATCTGACCTAAGAGTGGAGGAAGGAACAACCACCTGTGTCTCTGTAGCTGCTATGCTCGCCATTTTCTTCTGCTGGTACCACGAGCTAGAGACGAGAGCTGACTCAAGGACCAGATAGAGCCTCTGCTTCCTTAGAAGTCGGTGCTTACTTGTGATTCCTTCTGTCTTTTATGTTCTGCAGTATAAGACAACACACATGTATATTGTGCTCTAAAGTTTGTGCCAATATTTTTTTTAAAAATTGTGAACAGGATTACAAATGTTTGTTTATTAACAGGGCTTCTGCTTACGCAAAATATTGCGTACAATACGCATTAAAAGTTCGGAGGACCCCTTCAATTTTCGTCAATGGGGTCCCCTTCAAATTTGGGCGAAGAACAGGGACCCCTTAAAAATCTGAAGAAGGGGTCCCTGGGACCCCAAAGAATTTAGCCTTAGCAGAAGCCCTGATTAAGCTATATAATTAATGGTTTTATACACCTATGACTTTATACACAACCTAGGACCGTCCTCCAAGGGTTTGTGGACAGAGGACGTTGACATCGAGACAAACAGCGAAGAAACAGGCTGTCAAACGTGAAAGAATGCACAGGGCGCCTATTGAGAAATTTTCTATCGGGTGCACAAGACCTGCCCGTATGGAACAACCTTGCACTTCATCTATTCCCCCAACCCCACCCCCGACAGAAGACAGGTACTTGCAGGTTGCCCCACGGGTTGGTCTATTTGTTCCCGATACGGCTAATGCCACTTAAGGAAGTGATGATGACGAACATCAAAATATCTGTTTTTACCCGAAAATACCTGGCGGAAAATATTACGAAACTTGAAATGAAATGTGTTCACCTGTACATCGCACTATTCTTACCATTGTCAGTTATTAAATAAGTAAATAGGGTTGAGCTTTATTTAGATGAATTATTTGATTTTTACGGGGATTTGTATCCAGCTGTTTAAAGGATATTTATCTTCTCGGAACTAAATCCGAGGTTAGTGAAAACGGATTTTCTTTCCCATTGTTTACCTTCAGAACTTATAGAAAACACGCAAAAGAAAAAGGTAGCAAGAAGAATGTCAAACTAATGAAAGAGCTTTACTTGGTGAAAACACTATGAACTTTGTTCAAAAAGTTTTGAGTTCTGCAAAAATAATGAAGCTATAATTCTCATCTCTGCAGAACCCACTTCAAAGTCTGCTGAAACTTGAAGAGGTAATGCTAACATTGAGGTGAGTAGAAACTGTCAGAAAAACATGAAAGGGAAAAGTATGTGATTCCTGTTGCGTGGCGACAATGACAGTGTTACGACCGTAGCGGTAACTTGGCTCGTTTAAAGATCTGAAAATCTGCGGTGTCACATTTTCCTGTACAAAGTCACTTCAGTCATCCGTTGAACAAAAGATAGAACACGTATACAGCGGCTCACACTGTAATATTTCTCAGTATTATTTCAATGTTCAACAACTCAACGTTATAACCACATAATCAGCGGACTGCCACACAGGCTACTCGCATCCTCTTATTTTCAACTCACACAGAGTACTACTTCCAACTCACACAGAGTACTACTAACAACTCAGAAAAATCGAATAACGACCACCTAGGTCTACCCCAGCTTTTTATAGATCCCTTCAAAAATGCTAAAAATGCAAAATAAAAAAAAA
>SRHC01003012.1:17236-52873 GCA_004794325.1 Pomacea maculata
AGAGATTCTAGGTAGTGTCCGCTGGATGTAGGTATCGCAGTGTAACTACAGAAACGAGAAGCTTTTTCTTGAGATCCCGATTTTCCCGGTTTTCCCGGAGAAACGAATTCCTCTCGCTTCATGACTGTGACCCCTGGCGGCAGGTACATAGAGTCATGGTGTGTGCTGTCTGTCTTACATTTCTCACAGGTACATACGTGTCTCAGGACATGTTCTTGTGCATGTATTGAGCGTGTGACGATGTGTGCGCGTGAGTCTGTTTAAACCTGTTTGCACGTGTGTTCAAGCCGATATATGTGTGTGTGATGTTCAGAGCTTAAAAATAAAAATATACTTACCTGCGTATACGCAGAATGTCGTTAACTTGAATGTCCAAATAAGCTCAGATATAACATGTAGTTTACTTTCAAATACCAACATGTAATTATTATTTTCTGTATTTGTATTTTAATTTATGTCTAGTTTATGCGCTCAGTAAACATCGTTACCATGAAAAATTCTCGATGATTTTAGTCTTTTCTGTATAATTTAGAAACTGAAAAGCAACAAAGATAATTACAGCTTAAAAATACTGTTTGACTGAAGAGAACTTAAATCTTTTTTAGGATTTTTCTTTCTCACATTTGTTTTGCATTTACCAAAAATAATATGATTAAAAAAAACTTTAGTCAAAGATGATTGATTGATGTTTGTTGACAATATAAATGTGACAATTAACAAATAGCAATTTGGTCCGTGACATTTGGAATAAAAGCTTACCTTAGTATTCCCCGGATGGGTAGACTATAAACACGTGTAGATAACAAACATCAGCGA
This sequence comes from Pomacea maculata, assembly GCA_004794325.1. NCBI lineage: Eukaryota > Metazoa > Mollusca > Gastropoda > Architaenioglossa > Ampullariidae > Pomacea > Pomacea maculata. The sequence continues at coordinate 18,053 of SRHC01003012.1, forward strand.
GAGACTAATAATAAGTTGAGAAGTACAGAACCATGAATTTACATTCCAATATATCAGCTGCTGACACAGTCTTACCATGGAACAATGTGTACGATCCTATCAGCTACGAAGCATTTAAAAGATTTAATTTCATGGCCCAGTGCATTGTCAAGCCTCTGATATTCATGGCGGGGATTCCTTCCAACGTGGTCAACTGTGTGGTCTTCTGGCGCCAGGGTCTCAGGGACAGGATGAACTTCTGTCTCTTCTGTCTGGCCCTGGCAGACCTGTTGTACTTACTCTCCCTGCTGGCCACGTCACAGGTCGGACCGTTTGTTGAACTTGCAGACGAGTTGCTCGGTAAAGAAATTTATTACAAATCTCTCAGGTTTGGAATATGGATCAGAGATGAGACGAGGACCATGGCAGGCTGCATAACTCTTGTCATTGCTATCGAGCGGTGTGTGTGCGTTTATCTCCCCCTTCGAGCCACTTTCCTTATCAAAACTCGCACCATGGGGGCGCTGCTTGCTTCCATCTACGTCATCACCCAGCTAGGATTTGTCTACGCTCTGTTTGAGTATGAAGTGACTGGCAGACGTAGCAATGTCACAAACCAAACTGTCTACTGGTCTTTAGAACAGTCCACGACACTCAAAGACAACTACATCTTACTACGCGTGTTGCAGGGTTTCTTTCTCATCTGTTTGCCACCATGCATATTCATAGCAATGTTCATAGCGACAGCCACGACCGTTATCAAACTCAAAGCCGCCATCTTGTGGCGCCAGAAGACAAGTTTCAGTGGCGGCGACAGTCAGGTCCAGCAGGTGATGCTCATCAAGATGCTGGTGCTCGTGTCCTGTGTGTATTTAGTAACTTCTGCACCGTATGTGGCTTTAAATGTTGTGTCAGGGTTTGTGACCAGTTTCGACTTCGGAGGTCGGTATCAGAACAGTTTTCTGACCATGGGCGTGTTGGCGACCATATGTACCGCAGTTAATTGTTCTGTTAACTTTGTTATCTACTATCGACACTCATCTCGCTATAAATCTGAAATTAAAGCTCTCTGTTGCTGCGGGATGTCTAGCACTTCAACCTCTATACTTCCTAAAATAAATAATTCGACGATAATTACTGAAAAGACTAGACAACAAACATACAAACATTGATTTTGACGAAAGACTTAACGGTTTCAATCTTTTTGGTGGATAAATTTGTGGTAAGCACAGTAGCTGTGTCAAAAAAGGGGCTGTGAATTTTAGAATTTGTAATTTAACGTGAATTTAATTATGTAAAGGGTAAAGGCTCTGTAATGTAGGGTACATTAGGGTGTAACAGTGTACAGGCTTTGTAATGCATATCCATTGTAGCCATACACACGTTTAAACTTCGGGTCATGTTCAGAAGATGGGAAGGCAGCTGATAAATAAAATGAAATATAAGAAAAAATAGATTTTATTGCAAATAGAGAAAAAGGTGGACGGGATTGGTTTTAAAGGTTTTGTAGCCAAATAAATCACAATTAAAGTTAGTATAGTTTTTGTGCTGAAAAGAATGTAAGAACTAAGCACAAAATGTACACAAATATGTGGATCTCATTTCACCATAAAAGGAAAAAGACTCAGGATCACAAAGTGGTAACCTTCTTAAAGTTACATTATGATAAGTAAGGAATTATTGCATTTCATATTGTACTTTAAGTGTGGGTTGTGGTTAGCTTAAAATATTACTAGAAGTTGCTTTGATTTAAAACTCATGAGAAATATATATTGTGACTGCTGTGCTTACAGTTGGGAACAGTTGCTTTTACCTATTGAGCTTACAGAACTCTGTAGTGCCAGCACAGACAGGGTAAGTGGAGTAAGACTGTTTGTAATTATTGCTAAATAGACTGCTTGTAATTATTGCTAAATTTTACTAACTTCAACGAAATTGTACGAAGAACATGTTTGCGGTCACGTGTCTCAAAAGAAACCAAACTGGAAAGAAACAGAATTTGTCTGTTTTCACATACAGATTGTGTACCTGCCAACCTTTACAAGCTGTGTATCTCTGTGACCATATCCTCCTTATCAACTCAGTATTGTGTCAACATTCACTACTGTTGTCTGGCTAACAATTGTACGGTTCATCTCCAGACAGTGAATGCAATTTAAAGAATACAATCTTTCTGGTGACTTTTGGAAACTAAAAGTTAATCCTGCGTGAGAAGTTGTCACTGTACAGCGAAACAAAGGGAAATTGTGAACTGGACCCAGATGATGTTTTAGACGCAGTTGTAATTAACGGATTGTTGTACCCGAGTGCTCAGTGTCAAGGTCTCAGAGCGTCTTTCTTAATCATTTGTGTCAATGGCTAATGGAGTTTTCCTTTAAATAACAAGATTCATACTTAAATCTTCCAGAATATGTTTTACTCATCTTTGTTACTTTAACATCCTGTCCTTTAAAAATATTTTCTTTAAAGCTGCTTATGAGGGTATAATCTGAGAATAACATGAATTTTTAAATCTCTGTTGACAAGGAATGCTGTTTATTTTATAAAAGTCTGACTAACAACTGAACAATCAATTACTTTATCGAAATTCGCATCAAAGCAGTGTTTGCTGTTACCATTTAATGAAATATTTTGTAATCAGCTATGATTATATGATACACAAAGAAATAGGCAACCAATAGGTCGCACAGTTTCTATTTTCTCAGGGTTGTATTTATAAGTTAATGTACACAATGTATACCATGGTCATCAGCAACTAGGTCCAACTACATCGAGATGGCAGTAAAGTCTGTAAACCTTCACTTCGTGACTAATTGACTTCAGCTGTTTACAGGACAAGGACAAGTCGCCCAGCTCACCACGCGCCACTAGCTGCACGACAAACGTGTTACAGTAAACTAACAATAGGTTAACAATAGACTAACAATAAAATGACAATAAACTAACAGTAAACTAACATGCCCATAACATTTCCTGTGAGCTGACCACCAACTTTACATTGGCCATTCGTTGAACTAGTCTGTACTCTAACCCTGGCTGTGGTGCCATTATTCAAATGTAATATTTTAACCCTCCTTGTGCTGTCTGCAGGCATGTGTGTGATTGTGACAGTGTCTTAGCTCTACACTATACGGGTGTGTAAGGAACTCATGGTGTTAGTGAGATTAGTGTTGATATAAGCTGATTACGTGTTTTATTACAAATAAATGTTTACTTCTTTCGCAATAGTTAATCGTTTGTTCCATAAAAAGGAGATTTAGGTGAGTAAAAAAAGTTTATCCCACGGTGTTCATTTTTAAATCACCTTCGCTCGTAGGTGTGTGAACAACTTAGCATTCCCATCATTTAGTGTTCATCTAAAATTTCTCGTCAAACATGTTTTCATATTCTAGAGAACGAAATTCCTTTTAATCAGGCCTTTTTTCTCGATTTATTAATTATTGGGCGTCTGAATACAACTTTCTAATACCGGTTTGATGATCACAACGAACGCGAACAATAGAGATCTTCATGGCATAAGTCGCCATCACCACCCACACAACACCCGGTAAACAACACCCGGTAAACAACACCCGGTCTACTACTCCGTCCACAGTGTCACACCCGCCATCTCTACTTTTCTTACAACACAAACTTATAGTTAAGTTATAGTCCGACATATTAATCTCTGTGACGAAGACAAAAACTTGCAAGTTTCATTTTCCCTCGGACAAATGACTGGAAGCCACATTCTCTGTAACCAGGAGCGAGTACATCCTTTATCGGGAGAGGTTATTTATCAACAATAGAACTTTATTCACTTTGAATAATTTTTTTCTCTCTCTCTTGCACGCACATGCGCGCGCGCACACACTATTTCAATCTAATGCAAGCTCCAGTAACCTCCGACGTATATATATATTAAATTACAATTTCAAAGTTTACATGAGTATCTATTTACATTAAACGTGTGTGCGTGCGTGTGTGTTTGATTGTGAGAATGTGTGGGTGTGGAATATGTGAACGGGTGCAATCGCGTGAGCTGTGTGTGTGTGTACGTGTGTGTATGGTATGCGAGTGTGCCGAAGTCCTGAACACATCAATATTCAAATGTAACATTATTCCAATCGCTGGTAGATATTAATGTACTAAAGCCACTGGACGAGCGAGCACAGAATGCAACGAATGCCAATGTCTCAACAAAAAAGAATTGTAGACGAATAATTAAAAATAATTGTCTTAGTTATATGCTGTCTGTTTGTAAGTGCTCGGTAAATATAGGAAATCTGAGATAGGCTCTTTTCTGTACACACCTTAAATAAATAAAATATACTGTGCTTTACAGATATTCATTTTCTTTGTGAAAGACGAAGCATTGTCATTAATAATATTGATAAAGCTTTTTGAAAATTTTCTATAAATTAAAGCAAAAGTTGTTAAAGATTTTCAACCATAGGGAGAGAAGATAACAAATAAAAGGACTCGCTGGAGCTGATGAAAGGATGCTGGGATCACAGACTGCTTAGAATGAGTAAGAGAAACATCCACTACAAGTCTTATTTGGGAAGACATTTTCAGCAGCATCATGAGTACACATCCCAACCTCTCTGCCGATGATAACAACCTGTTGTCAAGGAGCAATGTTGTGGATCCTGTCAGCTACGAAGTGTTTAAACAATTTAATTTAGTGGCACAGGGAGTGATCAAGCCTCTAATATTTGTATTTGGCATTCCATCCAACATAGTCAACTGTGTGGTCTTCTGGCGCCAGGGTCTGAGAGACCGGATGAACTTCTGTCTCTTCTGTCTGGCCCTGGCAGACCTGTTGTACTTACTCTCCATGCTCGGTACTTCACCGTTCGGTCCATTCATCGAACTTGCAGACGAGTTGCTAGGACAGGAGGTTTACTACAAAACACTCTGGTACGGACTTGGGATCCGAGATGAAATGAGGACGCTAGCAAGCTGCATAACTCTGGTGATCACTGTAGAGCGGTGTGTGTGCGTTTATCTCCCCCTGCGAGCAACGTCGCTCATGAAGACTCGCAGCATGGGGGCGCTGCTTGCTTCAATCTACGTACTCAGCCAGCTTGGCTTTGTCTACACTTTCTTCCAATACGATATTGCCACAAAGCGAAGCAACATTACAAACCAGACTACCTCCTGGTTTCTAAAACTTTCTCCTACCTACAAAAATAATTTCTTTATATTCCATGGGTTAGAGGTTTTTCTGCTGACGGTTTTGCCCTCATGCATATTCATAAGTATGTGCTTGGCAACTGCGGCGACCATTGTCAAGCTGAAGGCAGCCATCTTGTGGCGACAGAAGACAAGTTCCAACGGAAATATCAAACAAGTCCAACAGGCGGCGGTGATCAAGATGCTGGTGCTTGTGTCGTGTGTCTATATTCTCACCTCCATACCATATGTCATTTTAATTATAACATCAGTCTTTCTACCCGATTTCCAAATGGGTGGTCGGTACAATAACAGCTTTTTGACAACGGGTGTGTTTGCCACCTTGTGTACTGGAGTAAACTGTTGTATTAACTTTGTTATCTATTATCGACATTCATCGCGCTTCAAGTCTGATATAAAAGCTCTGCACTGTTTCTAAAGTTAGAATACAGTTACAAGACATACGTGTTGAAGTCACGTGACAACATTAATAGTAAACATATTCCAGAATAAAAGGCAGCGCTCGTGTTTATAAAGAAAATTAAGCATAAATTAACGAAGCACAGTTATATGTTTCGTGCAGTGCAAGTCTCTCAGTTGTTTACAGTTATTTCTTCTGGCTGTGGTCAGCAGCACAAACAATGGACAGGAGACAAGCCGGGTGTTCTGTGTACACAAGCGGCTGCCACTCATCCTCTCGTCTTTCAACCATTGAATTCCCCGACATCCGATAGACTACGACTTTGAGGATGTATTTTGTACTTGTGTTGTACAATTCACACAGGATCAAGTAAAATAACTCTTAGTTCTATTTTCACAATTAACGAATGTTCATCTTCGAAGACAACGGGACACAGCTACCAGAAGATTTTCATTGACAAGCTGATGTGTAGATCGACCAGCAATAGACTTGAGATTAGGTCCAACGGTTATAGAAGTCGTCAGGAACAAGTCTAGAACTGATGATAAAAATTAACTGAGTAGTCGCCTGCGAGACAGCCTGCTCATGCAATCTGCCCCAGTGCACAACAGTATTACGGGGGTTGACAACCTTTTGTCTCTTGGCAGCTCGTGAACCCAGCCCTAGTGACCAGCTACCTTCCACAATGACAGATTTCATCAAATGTATCAGGTATTTTGTGTTGCTACATCATTCACAATATTGTGACCTGCTTATGTGAATCCTCTAAATCTGACCTTCGGCCTTAAAGGCGTAAACTGTTCTGACTCATTTTCTGCTTCCTATCATCTAACAAGCTCTAGGTGCTTGTCTCTTGTCGCATCTTCGAATCTTCGATCGGACGAAATCTTTAAAGGTCCACAGTCCACTGTGCTGAACATGTTAATATTGTTGTTGCTGACCTCAAAGGTTAGAAATACTTCCTTGACAGGAACATAGATGTTTTTGTACAGGGCCTAGTCGATGTTCCCTGACAGTTTAACGTCCAACGTCTCCGACTTGATGCAATATTGTGACACGCGTGTGATTATAATTTTATTCTTGTTCTTATCCCGCTTTAATAACGCGTTGAAAAAGCCAAACGAACATTTCAATATCTATTAACACCTATTGAAGATTATGCGGGTTTTTAAACAATGTTTTGCATGAACATTTTCTGAATCCATCATTTTAATTGTATTTTCTTAAATCTGAAAACGGTTCGTCAAATTTGTCAGGTAGGTGTTAGGTGGCTCCTATAGTACAGAAGGTTTTCTCCTTGGGCGAGTTTAAAATCTTTAGACGGCGGATGCAGACTGACAACTGTCTATTTATTTTATTCTAGTCCATGACCTCATCTAGCCTTATAACCTCATTCTTGCATACAGCAACATGTGTAACTGAAGTAGCAACAACTCATAAGTCGATGTCTACATGTTTTTTACTCTACACCAGACCTTCTGTGATTGCCCCTTCATGTGCAGCTCTTTCACCTGGATTAATTCCTGAGCGTTTGTTTATTTCTGTATCTCGGTTTGTTTGTGACTCTGTGTAGTGTTATTGATGTTCCTATTGAAAATTAACCATGAACATCAAGATACACTGAAGTATGGTTTGTTTTTGTCCCTTGCGCTGGACCACGAAAGCGTTTCTCCATTGCATGTTGCTGGCAACCATTTTGGAGACAAACATGTTTATTTGTGTTGTGTGTTTGTTTTTAAATTTAACTGCTTTCACTTGATGGCAGTTTGCTAACAGGTACAGGTCGGCCTCCATCCCTATTAAGGTCCTTTTGAGAAGTGAGGTTTTCGAGATCCCAGTTTACTGGGAGCCAGTCAGAACACTTTCCGACAAAAGATAAAGCTAGAGAGGCATGGATGGGTAATGGTCTTGAGCTGAAGAGGCTCCATCTTTCATGATGGTATTCATTGTCATAGTGAGTAGCAACACTAACTGTGAACACAATGAATCTTTGTTCTCAGACCATTATTACTATTCTGGCTGTCGAATTATTGTCAAAAGCTTGGAGGTCCTCTTGATGGTGGGGTGAGGTGCAGTTATTCTTCTCTGTTGCTACTTTCTCATTGCTGACAGCTTGTGATTGGCTGATGTATGTGACAGAGGAAAGTGTGTTCGTGTGTGTGTGAAAGAGAGAGACGCAGACATGAACACACACGCACTTAGCAACGTATCTCTGCACTCCTTCACACAAACACACACACACACGTAGATGCTTCTATAACTCCGTCTATGTAGTTATTTACTAACTTTTCCGTTAATCATTACGTTGGCACACATAACTTTTTTATTATTATCTCCTGCTTAATGGCTTACAAAACTTGCATGAACCTTTCTTTATGACCTAAGAGAGTGATGGGGCTTCTGTAAACAACGGTTCCTTTATCTGCCTCCCAGACCTCAGCTCATCAGACTGCTGAACGAGTTATCAGCGATTATGTTGACAGCGACTTGACAATGTCGACGACAGTTGACGACAGTTGCAAAACAAAGACGAGGGCGATAATAACAATGACGGCGACGACGAGCTTAACGACGACATCAGCACCTGAGTAACAATGACAGACATTCCTACTGCAACTACTACTACTCTGCTACTCTACTACTCTACTACTACTCTACTACTACCGGTGCTGTTACTGTGACAAAGACTTTCACTAAAAATTCTGTTTGACATCTTACAGAAGTACTTCACGATGTATAGACTGTTCTTGACGAGGATTTCTATAGTATCCGAGAGCTGTACTCAACATTAGTGACCTGCAAGTGACCCATGTGGTGATACGATGTAGGGTCACAGCCAGACGAACCAACAGCAGACTACTGTAACTGTGTAGTTATTGCAGAAAATGGCGAAGATCAAACCATAAGGACCTCACCTCACCCGTCACTTCACCCATCACCTCAGTGATGTCGGCTTGACTTTGTAAACCATTTCCTGTAATGTTGCAGGTGTAATGTCATTACCTGCCCTTAAAGACTGAAACGTTAATTTCAGTTTGATTTATTTAAATGTTTGTTCAGAATTATTATTTTTTTTGTTTTGTTTTATTGCAGTATGACCTCGGATTTAAATGTACACTTATTAACATCGGTTGGTTTTCGTTTTTCTGTGTATGCGTGCGTGCTTCTGTCTTGTGTGTGTGTGTGTGTGAGAGAGAACTCAGTTGTATGTGGATACGTGTGAGCGTGTCAAGTTGCATTTCAAATATGCCAACATTTACCCAAGTCTTCCCTTCCTTGTGCACGCAACTATTCACATTTATGCCTGCTATTTCTGCATTAATATTATGGTAAAACAGAAAATAACAGTGCTTAAGAAATAGGACCTAATTATGTACTTACACATTTGTTTGCTTTATCGTCTCTCTGACTTTCTCGAGTGTTGGCGGAAAAATTGATAATTCGAAATAATTTTCTTCACAATTGTACAAAAATCAAAGTAAAATTCTGACGACTGCTATGAAAGTACACGACAACGGAGAATTAACAAAGTGACAATATTTGTCTTTTAGGACGTTGTTCCTTTCACAAACAAGAAATAAAATAAAAGAGAAGTGATAATCAATGATAAAAAACTCTTTCGTTGTCATTAGTCACAATTTTATACGTGAACGCAGTAAAGACAAGAAATAAAAGGTATTAATTCGGATGTCGGGGGAATGGGTAGGAAAACCTGAAAGCTTTCTGGTTAGTACTTGACATTTTTCAGCAGCATCATGAAGAGCCTGTCCAACAGTTCTCTTGCTGACAACAAAGGAGACACTGTGTTGCCATGGGACAACCCATTGGATCCTGTCAGTTATGAAGAATTTCAACTGTTCAACCTTGTAGCACAATGTGTTGTCAAGCCGCTGGTCTTCGCAGCTGGCATTCCGTCCAACATCATCAACACTGTGGTCTTCTGGCGCCAGGGGCTCACAGACCGCATGAACTTCTGTCTCTTCTGTCTGGCACTGGCAGACCTCCTGTACTTGTTGTCCCTCCTTGGTGTGACACAGATTGGACCCTTCATTGAAATCACAGACGTCTTGCTGGGCAAAGAAGTTTATTACAAGTCTCTGCAGTTTGGCTTAGGAATCCGAGACGAAATGAGAACTATGGCAGGCTGCATCACTCTAGTCATCGCCATTGAACGCTGTGTGTGCGTTTATCTCCCCCTACGAGCATCTTCTCTCATGAGAACTCGCACCATGGCGGCGCTGCTCGCTTCCATATTCATCTTCATTCAACTTGGCTTTGTTTACAGTTTCTTTCATTATGATATTTACGCCAAGCGTAGCAACAGCACAAACCAAACACTTTACTGGGTTCTGGAACTGTCTACGACTTACAAGAAGAACTATTTGTTATTCCGTGGCTTTGAGGTTTGTCTGCTGACTATTCTTCCCCCTTGTATATTCATCAGTATGTGTCTGGCGACTGCTGCAACCATCTTGAAGTTAAGGACCGCCATACTGTGGCGGCAGAAGACGAGTTCAATGGGAAGTGGTCATCAGGTGCAGCAGATGGCGCTGATGAAGATGCTTGTACTTGTGTCGTCTATATACATCATAACTTCAATACCATATGTGGCTCTCATTATGACCTCAGCCTTCATACTGGACTTTGACCTCGGGGGTCGGTACCAGAACAGTTTTCTGACGATGGGTGTGTTTGCTGTCATATGTACGGCCGTCAACTGTTCTTTTACCTTTATAGTTTATTATGGACGCTCATCGCGATACAGATCGGAAATCAAATATATATTTGGCTGCTCAGCTGTAAATATCCTGCAATATGTTCGACGGGAGAAATCAGATAAAAATTAGTTAAATTGAAAACAAGACTTAACTGTGATAATTACTAAAGTATCACTTGGTTGCTATAATAATGTAGGTACATTGTTCGTGACTGGACTCCCAGTCCATTAATTTAACGTTTTGTATTACGTGGCGGTTGAGAAAAAATCAAACCTTCATTTCTTTGGTGATGCGAAACATCCCTTAGCTAATAATTCAGTCATCGTACATAACTGTGGTTTAAAGAACTACTGGGAATCAAAATGAGTGTCTACAGGATAATCTCAGGTGTAAAATATTTAAATTTTGGTGACTGAACTTTCAAAACATACACCCATTGTCGGACTGTTATGGTCTTAAGGCTGATTACAGACATCGGGCGGACATCAGTTATCGTGTGATGTAGATATCGGTTACCGTGGTTTCTAGAAGCCCTGGAGTCCAGTCAGTTTGTTCCTCTTTGTTGTTCCAGGGAAGAGAACGGAAGTTTCCAAGGAATAACGTCCACTGCCATTCTAGCAAGTTTGCTACCTAGTGGGATATACCTCACGTTCTGTTCTTTTTTTCCTTCCATCTTATTTATCCGCACAACTCCAACTTCGGAATTCACAAAAGACTGTTTTTAGCAAAAGTGCTTTGTTCTCTTCGGTGCATCGCTTACATCAGTAGAGTATGTCTTCTCACTCTTGTGTGCTCTGTGTTTTACAACTGCTTTAGTTCGCCATTTCACTGGACACAGGGTTCATTGTCCCAAGGAAAATGTCTAACTTGTTCATACGAAGTTAGTACGTGCAGTGCATGTCACATACACACGCAAAGAGGTATGTAAACTTGACATTATCTATATACGCAATGCAATTCCATCCTACAATACACATTTCTACCTCCCACACCAGTAATATCTATTACCTATACTAAGTAACTGAAGACTAATTAAAAGAAAAGTAATATCAAGGTACGTGAGTCACGTGACACTCACTAAAGCAGAAATTTTAAATTATAGTCCGACATTGAGTCTTTGCCAGAGAGATAAAAAACTATATATAGAAGTGAATGACGTATTTCCGGGGGAAATGTTTTTATCAGCAGTTGAACTCTATTCGTTTGGTATCTTTTACCTCTCTCTCACACGCAGAATTTAAATCACATTTACGTTAGATTACACTTACAACACAGTCATATATATGTATGTACATACAATTTAGATATACACATACATATACAATGTGAAAGCGTTAATACTTAACATATTCCCAATCGCTGGAAGACATTAATGAGATCGAACCTTAACTTTTCAGGGAAGACTCTTTGTAAAGCCAGTGAATGAGCGAGTAAATACAACGAATGCAAATGTCTCAGTGAAGGCGACATAGTTGCTCTAATTGTATGCAAGTAACTTGAAATTTAAAAATATGTTTGTCTTTATTTTATTCTGTTGTGTTTTAAAAACTAAACAAATATTGTGTTATTCAGATTCTTTTGGCGATCGACACACGAATCAGTGCCAAATATATTAATGATAAAGTTTCTGGACAGTATGACAATCAGACGACAGTATGTGCTGGAGTGAAATGTTGGACTACCTTTATTATCTATTATCGACTTTCATCACAATGCAACTCTGATATAAAAACCTCTGCGCCGTTTGTAAATTTAAAACAAAGTTGAAAGACATTCATGGAAGTACTATAAAGTAATGTAATCAATTACAACTATATCAATATGTCCAATAATGAAAGGCAGCGTTTGTAGTTAAATAGAAAGGGAAGCATGAAAATATTCGTACTAGCTTCTTTGTTTATGAATTGTCTTCTGTAAGGCACCATTCTTTGAATTTCAAATACTGTCAACGCTGCAGGTGCAATGTAAATAACAGTCTAAAGCTAAATGGTAAGTTTTTTTGTAGTTATTAATATTTACTTTTAGAAACATACAAAACAGAAAATTATTGTCTGCCCTTAATATGTATCGACGGTTAAGCTGCTTTCGATGGAAGGTGGAATGAGCGGTTAGGTATAATCAAACCAATTACAGTAATGTTGAAGCACAGTTATATGTTTCGTGCAGTGCAAGTCACTCAGTTGTTTACAGTTATTTATTGTGGCCGTGGTCAGCAGCACAAACAGTGGACAGAAGACTAGCCGGGTGTTCTGTGTACACAAGCGGCTGCCACTCATCCTCTCGTCTTTCAACTGTTTAGTTCCCCGACATCCGATAGACTACGACTTTGAGGATGTAATTCATATGTGTACTCTACTAGTCACTCAGTCGACGTTTATAAAATTCTTAGTTCTATTTGACAATTTACGAATTTCGTTTGCAAAAACAACGTGATGCAGATATCACAGTATTTATCACTGACGAGGTGATGTTGATACCGAATGGCAATAGACTCAAAAAAACGTGCAACGGTTATAGAAGTCGACAGGAAGACTTCTGGAATTGGAATGCTGTCGGAAAACATTCATTGAATGAATATCAGACAGCCTGTTCATGGAGCAGTTGCAGTGCACAGCAGTATTACGGGAGGTGGCAACCTTTTGTCTATTGGCAGCTCGTCAACCCAGCGCTCGTGGCTAGCAATCTTCTAAAATGACAGACTTCTTCAAATATATTAGGTTCTGTGTGTTGCCACACCATTGACAAGAAGACTGACATGGAAATGTGAATTCCTATGATTCTGACCTTTGATCTTAACTTGTTGTGACCAATCAGGTTGTCCGTCATTAACTTCCTGCAGTTCCGGGTGCAAGGGGTGCGTGTGTCTTGATGCATCTTGGAGTCTTCGAGCGGATGACATCTTCAATGGTCCACACACCACTGCTTCACTTTGTTAGTATTCTTGTTCCTGATCACCTTAGTTTTCTTGTTGATGATCTCAGAGGTTGAAAATATTTGTTTGAAAGAAACTTAAATTTTGTGTACAGGAAGGGAATTGTGCAAGCTAACTCCATGTTTAAATGTTCTTTATTATAAGGGAATCGCTCTCTATGTGCAATAATTTCTGAGCTTAAATTTATACCTGTATGGACATTTTCTGTCATTCTACATAGTGTTATACTGGCCCCCGAATAAGAAAATTTCTTTCCTGAATATTTTTCTATGCAAATATATCCTTGATGATCATTAAGATATATTGAAGTATTCGTTAGACGAAACCAAATAAAACATTCCACGATTATTTATGTTCTATCACAGACTGCATTTCTGAAATGTATCCTAAGTCCTCTACAATTATTGCCATACTGGTTGTGACGATGAACATCGTGGGTTGTGAAACTTATCTATGACTTGTGTTTCATTGCTTACAATAGACATCCAAAGCTTTTATCCGTTTCATCCGTTGCATGTTGCTGGGAACTATCTTGGAGGCAAACATTGTTATTTGTGCTGTTTTTCTTGTTAACATTAACTGCTTTCACTTTGAGGCATTTTGCTAAGAAAAGATAAAGGTTGACCCATAATTCTCTTGAATTGCTCCTGGGGATAAATAATTGTATTGGACTGTAGTGTTGTGTTGTATTGTGATGTATTGCATTGTACTGTACTCAACTTTATTGTACTGCACTTTATCATATTGTATCGTTGTTGACATTCACCTTCTTTTTACGAGTAGCTACGCTAACTATGAAGAAACTGGGATCATAATTAAAATTCACTCTTTGTGTTTATATTTGTTGGATGATGGTATGTATCCTATATTAAATAACGTTGTTGTTGTTGTTGTTGTTGTTAGTATTCTTGTTGTTATTATTATTACTACTACAATTTTTAATTCGTTTCATTTTTATTTTTTAATTTTCTCTGTCACTTTACAGGGTTGTCTGCCGTGCTGCGATATAGCCTTCATTGCTGGCTCTGCGGTTTTGTTTTGTTTTTTTTTACCTTTCCTCGGCTCTGCAAAGCGAGGTATCTATTCTTGGCAGCTTAACCGACTGATGTATGTAATTTGTATCTCACACTGATATAGAGATATAGACATGCATGCAGCCACCACACATAAGCAAATAAACATATAGATACTGATTCCTGCTACTGTAATCCCCAGTCCCTGTATTTATTTCTGACTCAGTTTAAGAAACTTGTTTGTATTATTACCTGCGGCTTACCGCTTAGAAAATTTGCGTGAATTTGCTTGACACAAGAGAGTGACTGATCTTGTGAAAACAACGGCTTCATCACTTGCCTCCCTGAGCTCTTTTCCAGTTCATGAGACTGCTGAACAGATAATCATCGATGATGTTGACAATGATGTTCATGACATGTTGACGGCAGCTACATAACAAATACGACGACGAAGACGACGGGCGATGATATCAGCGATAACGACGATGAACTTGATGACGACAGTAACACATAACAATAGCAGACATTACTACTCTGACAACACCAACTGGCACTGCTACAGTCACAACGACTTTCACTGAAACATTAGTTTGAATTCTAATTGAAGTCCTCTCTGATCTTCGCACAACGGGATGTAACGGCGAAACTTGATGATGTTAATAATTATTGTAATGTCCGACAGATGTACTCAGCGATACCCAGTCCTGCCAGTGACCACTGCCATAATCTGACTACCTTGTGTGACTGTCATTGTGCGACTGTCATAATCTGACTGTCATTATGCGACTGTAATTATGCAAAGTCTGGTCATTTCTTTCTAACAGCGGTCACAACCATACAGTAAATGTCCAGTCATGTAATTGTTTAGTTATTACAGAAATGGGTAGACTAAACCTTTTCAATTTCGGTTTAACTTTAATATGGAGGTACCATCTCAGTTCCCTCTCTATATAAACCTAACCGTTAATTCCGTTTCATTTATATGAAACTTTGTCCTTTATTTTATTCTATGTTTCTGTTTTATCGCGTAACGACTTAAATTTTTCCCAATGTTATTCACATCAGCTTTTTCAACTACTTCGAAATAAACGCGTTACACAAGAAGAATTAAATTATTTTCGTTATGGGGGGAGGGGTGTGCGTACGTATGTGTGCGCGCACGTGTGTTTGTGGCGTTGGTTGGGTGGGTCTGCCATGCCCCATGCACGTGAGACTCTGTGTGTATGTGTGTGTGTGTGTGTGCGATTGCCTATGTATACCTGTATGCGTGTCGAATGATTTACGAATATCCCAGCTACGCAAGTGTCACTCGAAAATACAATTTAACTATGCACGAGTCTGTACCTTTTTATCTCCGTAAATATTCTTTTAAATCAGAAAATAAGTGTTCAGAAAATAGAAGATAATTATATATCTACGTGTTTTTTCCTACCTCTTATGTTGCAAGAAAATTAGGATAACTCGAATCAATCTTCTTCACCACTGTACAAACATCAAACTTACATTCTGATGTGTTTTATTGAAAACCGCTCTAGAACGAAAAATAAAAAAAATATAAAATATGATAATTACTTGTTCTCTTTAAGAGGTCTTTGCTTTCAATAAATATGAAAAAGACAGGCTAACCAGTGGCAAACAGCTGTCCTGCTGTTAATATTCAGAATAAAAGATGTGGACTGTGGGAAGAAACATAAAGTAATAATTTCAACAGTGTTATTCAGATCAATGGGAAACGGTTAAGAAAACCTAAACGATTACCCGTCATTACTTCACCTTTCTTAGCAGCACCATGAAGAGCCTGTCCAGCAGTTCTCTTGCTGACAACGGAGGAGACACTGTATTGCCATGGGACAACCCATTCGATCCTGTCAGTTACGAAGGATTTCAACTGTTTAACTTTGTGGCACAATGTGTTGTCAAGCCGCTGATTATTCTGGCTGGCATTCCGTCCAACATCATCAACACTGTGGTCTTCTGGCGCCAGGGGCTCACAGACCGCATGAACTTCTGTCTCTTCTGTCTGGCACTCGCAGACCTCCTGTATTTGTTGTCCCTTCTTGGTGTGGCACAGATTGGACCCTTCATTGAAATAACAGACGTCTTGCTGGGCAAAGAAGTTTATTACAAGTCTCTGCAGTTTGGCTTAGGAATCCGAGACGAAATGAGAACTATGGCAGGCTGCATCACTCTAGTCATCGCCATTGAACGCTGTGTGTGCGTTTATCTCCCCTTAAGAGCATCTTCTCTCATGAGAACTCGCACCATGGCGGCGCTGCTCGCTTCTATATTTATCTTCACTCAGCTTGGCTTTGTTTACAGTTTCTTTCATTATGATATTTACGCCAAGCGTAGCAACAGTACAAACCAAACACTTTACTGGGTTCTGGAACTGTCTGCGACTTACAAGAAGAACTATTTGTTATTCCGTGGCTTTGAGGTTTGTCTGCTGACTATTCTTCCCCCTTGTATATTCATTAGTATGTGTCTGGCGACTGCTGCAACCATCTTGAAGTTAAGGACCGCCATACTGTGGCGGCAGAAGACGAGTTCAATGGGAAGTGGTCATCAGGTGCAGCAGATGGCGCTGATGAAGATGCTTGTACTTGTGTCGTGCATATACATAGTAACTTCAATACCATATGTGGCTCTCATTATGACCTCAGCCTTCATACTGGACTTTGACCTCGGGGGTCGGTACCAGAACAGTTTTCTGACGATGGGCGTGTTTGCAATTACATGTACGGCTGCCAACTGCTCTTTAAGCTTTCTGATTTATTATGGACGCTCATCACGATTCAGATCCGAAGTCAATTATATTTTTCGCTGCTCGTATGTAAATATTTTGGAAATGCATAATCGGATAAAAAAAATTGGAAACGAGGTATAGCTGTCTTATTTACGAAAAGAGCACTTTTGGTTGCTATAGTAGATTTATATAGGATTAGTTTTTTTGACTGTATTTCAAGCCCATTAATTTAATCTTTAAGGATTTCTTCAGCGATGTGAAACTTTACCATAGCTAGGATTGATTTTAAAATGTGTGATGGTCAAGGTTCAAATAACCTTCGGCGTGTAAATACAATGTTTAAAGCTCAGGTGAAGATAATTACATTTCATGAATGACATTTCCGTAAAGAGATATACACCTGTAGTCGGACTGTTTTGCTTTTACAGGTTAACTAAACACTGCATTTGACTATCGGCTGCTTTCCTCGAAGTCTTAGTGCCATCAGTCTGTTCCTCTTTGTTGTTCCAGGGAAGAGGAGGGAAGTCCCCAAGGAGAATTTCCCACTGACATTCTTGCTCTTACTCCACAGGTGTGCTGTCTATACCTTGCTTTGTGGGTTTTTTCTTTCCATCTTATACACCTTGGAATCAAGTAAGTTGTCTTCAGTGCGTCGTTCAAGTCCGGGTGGCTTCTCACTCTCTCTGTGTGCTCTATGTTTCATAACACGGGTATGTGGCTGTCCAGGTCAAGGTAAGGGGTACAGGATGGGGGGAACAAAGTACATCAGCAGTACCCACTGTACAATTTCATTGTGGTGAGTGAATGAACATTTGAGAAGCAGGCAGTACTCATTTTTATTACATATTAATATAATCTCGTGTTTTACAGAAAAGACTCTTTAACATTAACAGCCGCTTTTTTCCATGGTTTTTATTGTAGGAACATTGGTGTAACTGGTTCTGTTGTGGTTTTCTTTATCTTTGCGCTGGAATCCTTGTAGTCTTTCAAATTCCCTTGACGGGTACTGTGATGTAGGCCCCTTCATGTACTTTACTACCCTAGCTACTTCAAGATGTCTTTCTAATGAAACAGCCTGGCGTGAGTGTGGAAACAGCATTTCTATCATTCAGCTTACATCTGAGGTGTCGTGTCTTCACCCATGTACACCTTTTCCTATTCTACGGTAAGAAATACCTTTGTAATCAAGCATATGTTAATGATGAATTAAATAAATCGGTGCTTGAATACAAGTTTCACTTCGCGGTCTAATATTATTGAACTCGTACTAAATATATCGTCCGCAGAAGCCGATGTTACGAGCCATACAACCCACAGTTTACTTACTTCCTCCACAGTTTAACCCTTTCCACTGTTACTTTCATTAAAACAGAAAAGTTAAATCATAATCTGGCAAATTAATCTTAGTGAGTCGAGTGACTGAAAGCTGGTCAACCAGCAGCGAGGACTTTATCAGGGGAGGTAATTTGTCAGAAAAATCCGATCTATTCTTTTTTTTTCCATATATTACTTCCCTTTCTCCCTCACAGAGAGAGAGAGAGAGAGAGACGCACGCACGCACGCACCCATATATATATATAATTTAAATCACATTAACACAAGCTCACGAATGGATATCATTTCAATGTATATATATATAAGTTTCGCGTGGATAATCGTGCGAATGTGAGCGCGTGAACTGTGTGTCAGAGCGTGCAAGTGAATGTTTCTTTGTGTTGGTGTGTGTGTGCAAGCGATTACATATAGTTAGATATATAATGGATGCAAGTGTGCTGAGTTCTTCAGCACATTAATGTCGAGACTAAACATGATTTAATTCACCGGAAGACATTAATGTGCCCAACTCATGCATTTTTAATGAATACTATTTTTAAAGCCACTAAATAAACTAAATAAACAAGAAGACAATGCAAGAGATGTGAATGTCTCAAAGTAAAGGACAAAATCGGATGCAAATAATTAGAAATATAATTATATGTTTGTCTTCGTTTTGTGCTGATTCTCTATAAGTGATCAGTAAATATAGGAAATCTGAGATCGGTTCTTTTCTGTATAAACCTTAACAATTAAAAATATTTTGGGTTCTTCAGATAAGTTTTTTCTTTGCGTAAGACATACAAACAAAACAATGCCAGTTATAATATTGACAAAGCTGTTTGACAATTGGTGTGTTGACGACAGTAGGTACTGGAGATAATTGCTGTTATCTATTATGGACATCACGATTTAAATCCGATATACCACCTCTGCGCAGCTTCTAAATTAAAAACAAGGACATATTTATGGAAGTTCTTGAAACTAATGTGATAGATACCGATATATTTCATAGTTTGTTTGTAGTTTGAAAATGTTGAGCATACAAAATTTCATACTAACTTTTCTTGTCTTCTCTAAAGCAGTATTCTACAAGTTTACAGACTCTCAACATTCAAGGTAGAATGTAAATAAAAGACTAAAGATAAATGGTAAATGTTTTGTAGTTTCTTCCTATCTACTTTTAAAAACTTACAAACAGAAAATTGCTATGCTGTGAAAATGTATAGATGGAAAGTGGAATTCACGAAAAATAATGCTAAACATGTCTTTGATGCTGTAGCACAGCTATATTTTACGTGCAGTGTAAGTAACTGAATAGTTTACAGTTATTTCGTGTGTCTGGTCAGAGGCGCTGGGGTCCACAAGGCCGGTGTCCTCTGTGCGCACAAAATACACAAAATCAGCGATTTATTCTCTCGTTTTTCCCCCGTTTACTTCCCTGACATCATAGCCTCTAAATGTATATTGTATACTTGTGAGCATCAATGCAATTAAGGATAAATTTAGATATTGCATTAGTATTAAATAATTCGTAATTTCATTCACCCCAGCACTGACTCGAAATAAAGTGCAACGGTTAAAGTCGCTAACAGGAAGATTCCTTATCCGACAGACTTCTCATGAAACCGGCCCCAGATGGCAGCAGTATTACGAGGGGTGACACCTGAGTGACATTTTACTTATGTCCGCGAACCTTTCTTTTTAACGTAAGAGGGTGCTCGCATTTCTCTAAACAACGGCTCCATTGACTGTCTTCTTCAGACCTTTTATCAGTTCATCAGACTGCTGAACAGATTATCACCGATGGTATTGACAGTGACTTTCATAACAATATCGACGACAGCTACAAAACGAAGACGGTGACAAAGTCGACGGCGATGATAACAACAATGACAACAATGAACGTGATGACGACAGCAACACTTAAATAACAATGGCAGACATTATTATTTCGACTGCTACTACTGACTGTTACTGAAACAAAGACTTTAACTGAAAAAATTAGTTTCAAATCTTATCGCGGTAGTCCCAAATCTTCGCGGAACACGGTGTAAAGACTATTGTTGATGAGAATAATTATAGTGTCCCAGACCTGTACTCATCATTAGTCAGCCCTTCAAGTGACCGATGTGATGATACAATGTTGTGGTCACTCCTGTCTATCAGCAGTCACAACCATGCAGGTGACCGACAGTGAGTTCATCTTCACTTGCAGGACACAAGGAAGCCAGGGACAGGTGAACCAACAGCAAACTATTGCAACTGGGAAGTTATCGCAAAAATCGGCAAAGACCAAATAAAAGGGACCGGACACACGTCCTCTTATTGATGTCGGCTTACCTTTGATAAATATTTTCTGTAATAAGGCACCATCTTATTCCCTTGCCCCTATAAACATACACGTTATTTCAGGTTGATTTAGAAGAACATTTACACTTAATTTGCTTTTTGTTTGTTTAATTGCATAACGACGTCGGATTTAAATTTACTGTAAAAATATTCACACCAATTTACTAAAGCTATTCATAATAAACATGCTACACCAAATGATTTTAATTATTTTCCTTTTTCTAAATATGCTTGTGTGTGTGTGTGTGTGTGTGTTATTTTAATAAGTATTGATTGGGAGTGGTTTACTTGCATTACGTACGTGATAATGAATGTACGCGTAGATGTGTATGCGTGTGCGCGTGTTTGTGAGCACTGATGCATGTGTATACGTGTGGGTGTGTCAAATTACATTGACAAACAGCCCAGCAACATTTATCCAAGCCACACTAAAGCACATAGCTTTACTATCCACCTGCGTGTTCGTTATTTCTGAATAAATATTCGTGTAAATCAGAAAAAAATCATGCTCACGAAATACGACGTAATTATATATCTACATATTTATTTTTCCGACTGTTTTCCATCAAACATCAAATATGTTTTACTGAACAGTAAATTGGAAAATAAAAAAATATTTGTCCTTAACATGTGTTTTCTTTTGAAAGAAAATTAAAGACAAAATATAATTAATGATAAAAAACTGTTTCATTTTCGGTAGAGAGAATTTGACGTGTGAAAAAAATAGAATTACGATAACAAACAAACAAATGAAAAGCTATAATTTGGATAGCCTAGCTCACACAGACCAGAATGGTTGATCAGACCCAACCGTTCGTTGGTCATTATTTCACATTTTCCGCAGCATCATGAAGAGCTTTTCCAACAGTTCTCTTGCTGACAACGGAGGAGACACTGTGTTACCATGGAACAACCCATTGGACCCTGTCAGTTACGAAGATTATAAGCTTTTCAATTTAGTAGCACAATGTGTTGTCAAGCCGCTGGTCTTTGCAGCTGGCATTCCGTCCAACATCATCAACACTGTGGTCTTCTGGCGCCAGGGGCTCACAGACCGCATGAACTTCTGTCTCTTCTGTCTGGCACTCGCAGACCTCCTGTACTTGTTGTCCCTCCTTGGTGTGACACAGATTGGACCCTTCATTGAAATCACAGACGTCTTGCTGGGCAAAGAAGTTTATTACAAGTCTCTGCAGTTTGGCTTAGGAATCCGAGACGAAATGAGAACTATGGCAGGCTGCATCACTCTAGTCATCGCCATTGAACGCTGTGTGTGCGTTTATCTCCCCCTACGAGCATCTTCTCTCATGAAGATTCGCACCATGGCGGCGCTGCTAGCGTCTATATTCATCTTCACTCAGCTTGGCTTTGTTTACAGTTTCTTTCATTATGATATTTACGCCAAGCGTAGCAACAGTACAAACCAAACACTTTACTGGGTTCTGGAACTGTCTACCACTTACAAGAAGAACTATTTGTTATTCCGTGGCTTTGAGGTTTGTCTGCTGACTATTCTTCCCCCTTGTATATTCATTAGCATGTGTCTGGCGACTGCTGCAACCATCTTGAAGTTAAGGACCGCCATACTGTGGCGGCAGAAGACGAGTTCAATGGGAAGTGGTCATCAGGTGCAGCAGATGGCGCTGATGAAAATGCTTGTACTTGTGTCGTGTATATACATCATAACTTCAATACCATATGTGGCTCTCATTATGACGTCAGCCTTTATACTGGACTTTGACCTCGGGGGTCGGTACCAGAACAGTTTTCTGACGATGGGTGTGTTTGCAACGATATGTACGGCTGTCAACTGTTCTTTCACCTTTATAGTTTATTATGGACGCTCATCACGATACAGATCCGAAATTAATTATATTTTTTGCAGCTCACCTGTAAATATCCTGCAATATTTGTAACCAGAACAATGAGAGGAAACTTGAAACTGAAAATTAGACTTTGTTACTCCATGAAACGAACACTTGGTTGTTACAACAACATAATATTTGTTATTTTTGGTACTCTATGCTCTAAGCCCATTGATTGAACGTTTGCTTGGAGATTATCATTTCAAGTCATAATTGAGGTAAGGTCAAATTTTTGTTTCTTAATATATGCAACACATTTTGTATTCGTTTGTATTCGTTTTTTAAATAATTTTTTATAGCTACGATGGCGTGAAAAATTAAGTACTTAAAGCTCAGGGGCTAGATACTTAGATTGTGAAGGATTTTCTTTTATTTCGTTTTTGAGATTAACACCAATAGACATGCAATGAACGAATCCAAGTCGTGGCTAATAATATGGCTTCTATACGTGCTCCCATTGGTTGAAGGACACCATTGCCAACAATCCTGGGCAAGCAATAAGGCAGTATCACATTTGTTAGGGGAGTACATGGACACGTTTTTGTAGTGAAAACCTCAATCAGTGGGGGAACGATGATTAGCCATATTATTTATTTATTTCACGTGTGTGTGTGTGTGAAACACTTTCTACTTATCTGGTATCCTGAAGAACATCATGAGCTAGATGGACTAGCATGTGCCAAACAAACCGCACAAAGGTGCATCTTCTTTCTATTGTTGTTAATGATAACAATAAGCTTTGTAAAGTCAATTTTCATTATGGATACGAGGTCAATGCACTGCACGCAAAAGATTACAAAGGAACCGGCAGTCAACCATATAATAAACTTAAGCATCAGCAAATAGATACTATCACTGAATAATGGCGTGGATAAAAATAGAGGACTAGGATAGACAATGCTGTTAACGATAATAATCGGATTTGAAGGCTTCAAATGTAGACAGTTCGGAAAGAACTGAGAAGAGAATGATGGACAAACAGACGTTCACTGAGTCTACTGTGTGTAGTGTGGTGGTGCGAACATGTGGGAGATGGGAAGTAAACCATGGGACACAACTGTGTATTATTAGCATGGGACACAACTGTGTAGTGTCAGCATGGGACACAACCGTGTATTATTAGCATGGGACACAACTGTGTAGTGTCAGCATGGGAAGCTAATCCTGACTCTGATGGTCCACGTAGCAGATGGTAGAACCAAGGGAACCAGTGAATGACACAGGCCCAGGAACAGAGCTTTGTGGCCACTTGTTCTTCAAGGGATCCATCAATGATGTGGTGCCCACAACTACCACACAGAGGTAGTATCACTCAGGTAGACCTAGCACCATATACAGCAGTGTCAGAGAGACCGACGGTAACATTCGTGGTCAAGTGTGTCACACGTAGCTCACAGATACACCATTGCAAGTAATGAGACTGACCAGTATCTCAAACAGATAGAAAAATCATTCACCACTTGCATCAACTCACTCTTGCAAAATGATTCTCTAACTAGACTGAAATGGTTCCAATACATTATGGCTGATGAAATAGTTCAATAGCTCAACTGGCGCAACATTCTTTTTGAACTTTGGACAGAAAATAATAATTGGAAACAGGGTGAGGGCTATTGAGGTTATGAGGGTCGGGGCTGAACTACTTTACGTGAAGTGACGAAAGCATGATTATACAACGGGTGTATCATCAGTCGACAATGAGTGGTAGATAATGCTAATGAGGACAAGAACAATTTTAATACACTCACGGAGGAGATGAGTCTAAACCAGTTGAAAGAGATATTTTTTTCTGAGAGTTTATGGCCTGGGAGTCAGTGACAAACTCCAGTTGTCTGAAAAGGTCCTCCAGACTCCACCTTGCCACACATTCATGTAGCTGTGTCTTTTCAACGTAAACTTGCAAGTATTAAATAAATTCTCTCAGACTTTCACAATAATCTACATCATCGGGATATTATAATGATCCGGTTCACGTTTATATTGTAAGAAGAAGTGCTGTCCGCTTGCATCCAAAGCCATACTCAATTCGGTAAAGAGAATTTTCATGTACTGCTCACCTTATACGCTGACAAAAGTGTGGGGACTGTCTAGTGAAATTGTGACTTTTGTCTAAATGACAGATACTAACATTCTGAATCTTTTCTGGTCGCAATTTTGCATTGATAAACAATCGCTTACTTAAAATTGTGTCTAGTAAAAGTAAATGTTTGGTTGGACTTTTCCCAGAGCAATAACCTAAGGATTCAACTTGGAGAATATTTCATACTTGTTTAGTCGATGCACTAATGTTTGAATTTTTGTATTGTGAGTATATTACTCCCGTTTCTACAAATGTCCTTCATTGTTTTAATGGTAGTGCTCGACCTTCATCGAAGCGAACTGCTATTGATGATGACGAGTCGAGAATGGATGAAGACGATGAAAACAAAGAGCACAGACATAACTAGTACTACTACTGCTTCAATTGTGGCGACGACTCATCGCGTTCTAATTAATCCTGTCCAAAAAAGTTAAAATCATGTTGTTGGTGTTAATGAATATTTTTGACAGCTGTAAACAATAAGTCAGCACTGTTTCGACATGCGATGGACTTGCAGCCCTTGCCAGACTCTCCTGAGTCCAGACTCACGCTTTGTGTTCACAGGAAAGAAGCCACAGAAACTGTAGATGCTAGAAGAAGGGCAAAGGCTGACAGCAGATACACACTAATGTCACTTCACTCCACAAGCAATATGTGAAGTTAGTTTAATTCTGATTTTTTGTAATCATTATTGAACGATAAATATTCCGAGGTTTGCCATATCTTAGTCAGATGTTTCCCTCGTTACATAATCGCAACATTTAAACCAACAGTCACAATAAATTTTATTCTCTAACCTTTATTTACAAAACTGCTTCTTATTTTTAAAAAAATATCTTCATAAAATGACAAAGCTCAGGTATAATAAATCAGTATACAAATACAGATTTTAAAAGCATCTCGTACGTGTTCAAACCTATGTCCATCCTTGATGCCATATTCATGCTCATTTTGTTGAGACAACTTTGATGACATATTGAAAAGTTGCTCGTGAAAGCTTCAGGCTGAAGGCGTTAGCACTGTTCAAAGACAGATGATTCCTGTTCTTAAATTCATATTTTCATACATTGAGACTGGCTTTGCAGTGACTTTCCCTCGTCATCTTAGTCGACCAGGGGGCAGCAGCAGCAGCATCTCAATGGCGGCTACAGAGACGATGACCACGTGCAGTCTGTGGATTGTAAAGTCCTAACCAGAAGCTCTGTGACCAAACACTATTTTAATACTGAGACTACACATCTTTCATCGCCTTTTTTGTTCTCTAGGTGTGAATAAAATGTGACCGTGGTGCTCATGCACTCTGTGTGTGTGTGTGTCCGTGATTGATTCTGTGTTCAGGCTTGCTCAGATAACAAGTTGAATGTGTAACCAAAATGTTTTAAAAAATGCCAAGCCGCTACAAACATTGTTTACCTAAATGCTTGAAATAATTATCTCGTCTATTTTACTGAATTACAATCAGAAGCTCAGTTCAAAATTGTTAGAAACTGAAATATCAAAGTACCACGTATAATTGTTAATTCTGTATTGTTCGTCTTTTTAAAGTAAATACACAGTATTTTCCGTCGGATGGCTTCAGATTTTACATGCGTTGGGCAGTCCGCACTTGTATGTGTCTGATTTGTCCGTGTGTCTGAGAATGCGTGCGTATATATGTTTGTGTGTGTGCTTGCGTGCGTTCATGCAAGCACAGTATAACAATTTTCTAAACCCTAATTTAACTGTGGAGGCTTACTCAATTATAAATGAAACAAACAGAGAAATTCTACATTTCCAAACAAAATGTCAACAGTCTAATCGTCTACAAGACCTTTTTGTGCAATCATCGACCGTTTTATCAAACCTGCGGTACATAAGACATCCCAGGAAAGGGCTGGAAAACATTGGAGTTCAACTTCTTTCACCTTGTGAACGAACATCGGCTGACGAACAAGAAAGAGCAGCTTTCAAGAGGACTTACAATATTTGGGCATTCTGCCTGATATCTTTTTTAAAAATTAGACTGCATATGCTTAATTTCGAAACTTTGATATATACCAATATCAATATCGGTACTTGATTTCTTGTGAGGTTCTGGTGTTCAAGTTATTCTTCAGAGAGATCATATTTCAAGCTAAGTTACAGTAAGCAAATACCAGTCGACGGAAAAAGTACTTAGCGGAAGTTTTCGCCAGTTTTCTCCATGTAAATAAACGGAAACATGTTCGGTTTGTCTCGCTTAAAAATCCAAAAGAAATTTGTAGATTGAACTTCTTTCGTGACTTATTTCGACAAACTGGTCAACAGATGTCGATGAGCCAGGCCTCAAATAAGTCTCTAGTTCAGGGAGGACCAGAGCCGTTAATACCATGGAACAACCCTTATGACCCCATCAATTATCATGCTTTTCAACAGTTCAATCTCATTTCCCAGTGTGTCATCAAACCGCTGTTCCTGCTGCCAGGTATTCCATCGAATGTGGTCAACTGCTTGGTGTTCTGGCGCCAGGGACTCAGGGACCGTATCAACCTCTGCCTCTTCTGCCTGGCACTAGCAGACCTGTTGTACTTGTTGTCTCTGATTGCCATCACGCAGATTGGTCCCTTTGCAGAGTTGGTTAATGAACTTCTAGGAAAAGAAATTTATTATAAATCCGTGCAGTACGGAATATGGTTCAGATCCGAAATGAGGACCATGTCCGGCTGTATCACCCTGGTGCTGTCTATTGAACGGTGTGTATGCGTTTATTTCCCCCTCCGCGCAGCTTCCCTAATGAAAACGCGCAGCATGGCGGCGCTGTTGTCGTCCATCTACGTCATCACGCAACTAGGCTTTGTCTACAGTTTCTTCCGGTACGAGGTCACCGTCAAACGCAACAACATGACCAACCAGGTCATTTCCTGGAACCTGGATCTGTCCTCCACTCACCGAAGTAACTACACTCTATTCAGGACGCTCGAAATTTTACTTTTAACTGTCTTACCTCTCTGCATTTTCGCAACAATCTGCCTGGCCACCTCGCTCACCATCGTAAAGCTGAGGGCCGCCATTTTGTGGCGACAGAAGACAAGCTCCAGCAGCAGCGACAGCCACGCCCAGCAGGTGATGCTCATCAAGATGTTGGTGCTGGTGTCGTGTCTGTACATTGTAGGCGGCACACCTTATGTCATACTTCTACTTCTCTCAGCGTTCCTACCGGGTTTCGACCTCGGGGGTCGATACCAGAACAGCTTCCTGACTATGGGTGTGCTGGCAGTGATATTCACGTGTTTCAACAGTTCTTTCAACTGTGTTATTTATTATCGACAGTCCTCGCGCTACCGAGCCGAGGTTCAGGCGATGTGTTGCTGTAAACGTTCGAAGGTTGGATGACAGATTGCACATCTAGTTTCATCTGAAGACTTTCTATGATGTCGATGAGAGGAACGCGTTGATAGTAGGGAAATGATTGAACAATGCACCATACTGTATATTTGCATTCAACGTTGCTGTGCAATAATTACATCAATAATTGTTAATTGTGCTTGTGGTAGTTAGAAAAAACACTGGGACACGAAGGAAGAACTCTGTCTTTCGAACTTTGTTATAGAATTACCAGCTAGAGTCTCATGCTGCCTTGTGTGACCCCGTAACCTCATGTTTCACTAACGGAGGTAGAGACGTAGGTGGCTCTGTCAACAGTTCTGTGTCACGAAGTTCACTTGACAGTAAGATGATTAGGTATATGATTTAATGTCATTTAATGTCCAGTCAGAGGCGCTTCAGTGAGCTAATTTAATTCTTATTCTGCATCAAAGGATGGTCAATCTCAGGTAAGCAAACCGTTACCTCGCTGATCAAGGGTACAAGAATGAAAAATATTTACTAATGTTTTGTTTGTTCGTTCTTTGAGCTACTCCATTTCACATAGGTAAGAACTGATGTCATTGCTAGAAAATACAATAACTTATGGTTGTTAGATGAGTTTGATCCAAAAAAGTTCAATGTTTTTCCGTCAAACCATCTCTTGCCCGGGATCTCATCATTCGTGTTAACTAACGATCCGCTGTACTGAATATCTCTATCTTTGTATGTTTAAATGATGTTACTCAGCCAAGTGCGCTCACAGACGACAGGGAGAGCGCATTTGTCATACACATTTTCTTACTCAGAGTACATCTTTGTCTCGATATTCCAGGTTCTTTTTTGTGTGTAAAAAGGGCCCGTTGGGCGGAAATTCACTCTGTGGACTTTTTTCTCTTGTGATGGAATCTGGTGGCTTTTAACATAGGATTTGATTTACCTGCTTAAAACTAACATTAAAATAGGTTGTAGAGAGCTTTTTTGAAGATTTTGAAGAAACCCTTGCTCCCTTGATAAAGCAAGCCAACAATAAAGCAAAGGCTTTACAACAGGGTTGGTCTCATGACACCGTTGATATCGGGTACGTTTGACGGGTACCACTGGAGTTTCTGAATTAACCCTGTGTATGCCTAACCTCATCTAATCGTGGTAAAGTATTTTTATGTTAGAATCTAGAGATGCGTGAATAAGAATATAGTTTAGTTTAGTTTATTTCTGTATTTCTTTTTTCTAGAGATAAATGAATAAGGATCTTGATTATGTGTTAAAAGTTTGAGCTAATTAGGCATATTCGCTCATTTACGATGTTTAAAAATAAATAAATAAGAAAGAACAGGTCCACATTCTGTGCATGATTTCTAAAACCGACAATTAACGGATAGAACGCAGGGTGTGAAGAGACCGAATTCATATGTTGCAGTGATCGTAAAACACGGGAGTGAAAGAAAGGTATCCATGCTAAGTTTCCATGCTTTGTGTTTGGTGTCTGCCTCAAATGTATTTTAAACGTCGACAGAAATCTAATATTGTTGTAAGGTGTATTTCATTATTTTTGGTAGTGAAAACTAAAAATACCATGACCTGGACAAAGGGGCAATAGTTTTGTTGCTGTTAAAAGAATGTATATATGTTACGGGTGAGTCTGGCTTACTTACAATTGCTTGTGTATGATAATGTTAAAATTTACATCTAGATCACTGATTTTACTGTCATAATCATACTAAGTACACAGTTATTCTTCTACTTTAATTTTTTCATACATTTTTTAGCTTCTTTGTGACACATCGAAAGAAACAGTATAGATAATGTAACCGTACATAAATATAAACTAAAAATACGGACTTAGTCTCTTTTCGTTCATCTTTTTGTGCAAGAGTACAATAAGAAGAGATACAAGTACACAGTTTGCTATCGGACTTGAAGTGAAGTGAAACATGTGACATCAATTGGACGAAGACTTTGTGAGACAAAGGAGTTACAGAAGGTAAATTAAAACTTGTGGGTTAACTTTAAATGTATGGGTCGTTGAAGCAGCATAGTAAAGTTGACATGAGGGATAACGAACTTGTTTACAATCTAACAAACACTGTCTTAAAGTAAGATAGGAAAGCAATAAAGCAGCATGATTCTCAGGGTTACCTGCAAGCTTCATTAACGTATTTATCTACATTGCATGAATTTATGTATAGGGGAACTTCATTTTGTGGATGGAATTATTAAAATATGGAAGAGTGTGCCAGAATGTACAGTAGGAGTCAAGAACAAGGAGGTCGACAGATATTGTTTTCCTCGTTATCGTTATTTTTTTTCGCCAGTACGATCTAAGAAAAATAAGCTTGGACGGTTTCAAAAGACATCGTTGCTTTCTTGCGATGTCACGAGCGCACAGCAAACTTTGTCAAGGCCTGGGGAACATGTCTGATCACTCACAGAAGACTTTTAAAGCAGTTCATTAGATATTTTTACTTTTTTGCATCGAAGACATTAAACGCGGTAACTATGCTTGACTACGGGGTCGACCTGCAACAAGACATTGTGTTCATTCTTCGGGTAACTTTTTATTTTTCGAGAGTTTTCAATACAGTGTAGACAGTGCCTTTACTGTCTCTTCTCCACTTGAGCAACTCCGCTGAAACTGTCGGCCACAGTCGAAGTCCCTCCCTTTAGGCTGCCAATGGCAGTCGACCTCTTCCCGAAAGACTTGGAGGTCTGCAGGGTTATTGATGGTAATTTGGTCATCTTGGAGGATGTTCGGGTCTGTCTTCAGAAAAGTTGTAGAGGTCGCTGCTGTATTCAGTTCATCTGTGTAGTACAGTTTCTTTCTTCAGAAGATGACCCTTGTTGTCTTCAGAGTTTTTCAAGAGTTTTCAGCGGTTGATAGTCCTTTCCTTTGTCTCCCCAAACTACCCCTTCTTAATATATTTTTCTCCAATCCAGTTTTCCTGAACTGCATTCATCCTGTGTTAAATATTGCTGTTCACTTCCTATATTCGGCAGCTGCTTAGGAGTTGCTCTTCCTTTCTTTATTCAAGACCCTACTTGATGACACAGGTCAAGACTTCGGTACCGAAAGTTATTCTTTTCCTTACTTCGGTCGCCCTAGTAATTATTTGGCAGTGGACAGAAGAACCTCTTGGCATGTCCAGAGAGGGCATTCAGGTCCCAGTCGACCATGTTTAGGACGGCAAATCACAACAGGTACCAGCGGGCCGGCCCCACAGGTGGACCAGCTTGTTCCGATGTGGTTGGTGTCATTTAAATGTGTGATGACCATGACTGTCACGAGCAGAATATGACACAAATTGAAATAAACTTTGAGGCCGACAGATGGACAGAAGACGGGTAGACAGAGTAGGTGACAGGTAGACTAGGAAGGTGACCAATAGACAGAGAAGGTAGAGAACAAAGGTGAGCTGTGATTCAGAGGAGAAAGAAGAGCCAGAGAAAACATACTGTCCTGCGAACACACCGACAGACAGATACACGGACAGACATACAGACACATGAGAACAGACTGAAAGACACAGACATAAAGTAGTACAATAGACAGAGACAATAGTATCTCAGCAAGACGTCCAGACAGTTTTGTGTAAGACTAAATTATTGCTAGTTTCGTATTAACTCTTGTTTTTAATACTTTCCTTTTCCCGCGTCATTAACCATCTTTTCCCCTCATTTCTATAAGTCTCATCGCAATAAGGAGCAGATTTAGTGAAGTCACGTGATATAACAGTTTGAGCTGATGTATTTTATCTGCTAAATTGCTATTGAAGCTGTTACAATTGAAATATTGCGACATTACTTGTTGAGCTGAAGGATTCTACTTGTAATATTACTAAATCTTATTTACATGTTGGTCTATCTCTGAGATTTGTTTCTTTTTCTCGTCATTTCTTTCTGTCATTCTTATCAAGAGCAAACTACTAAAGGCCATTTCAGAGATATCAGCTGTATCCGTGGTTGTAACTGAATATTTTAAATAAAAAGCGAAGATTTCCATTTACACGATACTAAGTCCTATTGTGTGTGCATTTCGGGAATTTCATTTGACACTAATCCATGTACAACCCAAGGGTTTGCCTAGTTACTCAGCCTTTTAAATATGCGAACTCATCTGTTCTTAATGTGAAAGCTGTGTTTAACATTAAAAATCTTAACTGCTATTAAAAATATTGAATTCAGATACTTGTTTTATGTTTTGTTTTTCGAAGAGCGCAGTTACGCCAAACGCCATTCAGCAAAACTCTCATTCGTTGGAATATTTATTCGGTGTTTCCAGGAAACACAGGATGCATACAAATAAGCTTACCGTGCTAAAAGCCGGAATCCTCTTTGAGGCTGTGTGTGAGAGTCTGAGATGAAAGTTCTTTGAAGTCACAAATGGCAGGAACAGACAGGACTACATATTGAGGGCATACAGTTCACTGATCCTTAGCGCATGTCTCTGGAAAAGACACAAGTTGAACTTGTAGTCACGTGACGTTGCGTCTACTTATCACTCCTTCCTAGTACTTCTTTGTGACTCTCCTTGGCACTCCTTGGCACTAATGGGTGGTGCGTTTCTCTCCCCCACTCTAACGAGATGACTGACTGACTCACTGACTGACTCACTGACTCACTGAGTGAATGAATGACAGCGTATTGAGTTGTGATAGGTCTTGTTTTGTTCCATGTACGAAAAATGTCTTGTGTCTGACGTCATATGTGCGTCATTTGTTCCACGTCAGTCGAAGCAGAAAATGACGTCATACACAAGAGAAAAGCAGTTGCTCTAAAAATGGCCAAATGAGCGGCAAAACAACAGTCTTCGTCCGCCATGTTCTTTATGACTCTCTCAGTGACATTCCGCTGAACGTGTGCCTCTTCGTTTCGATTCACCTACAAATCTTTCATCGTCATCGTCATCGTCATCTTGGTGGAGAGAGGGGCGTGGCCGAGTGTTGTGTTGTGTGTGTAGTACGTCGCGCATGCAAGGTAAGTGTACGTCCGTCCTGTTACAGACTGACTGCTCTCTTTGGGCTTCTTCTTGTGATTACTCTCGGGTGTTACTGCTTGATACTCCTTCTTGCTGTTATCTTTACTGCTAATATGATGAATTCTTAGTTGATCACGTTCTAATTTTATGTGACACTTCTCATAACAAAAACGGATACATGTATTCATTTACTCAAGCCTACGTTCAAGGGAAAGATAAATCTCCACTCACTGTCATTGTATTACCTCTCTTGATTACCTTTTCCCTTCTTCCCCACCCAATTTTCAATTTTCAGGAGGAGATGGACCAAAGTCTTGCAGAAACAACAAAATCTTTATAAAACATTCATCATTATCATAAGATTAGCTTCACTCCCATTACAACATATATTAGGGCGGGAAAATATTTTAAACATTCAGAGAAGCGCTTTAGGAAATCGTTCCTACCTTGAAGATTTAACGTCAGATTTATTAATACTATTTCACAGCAATATATTGCATCTCTAACACTTGACCACAGACCGTGTGATTACATGAGTATGTACGGAGAATGGTACAGAAGAGTTCTATCCCCAGACTATGGAATACCATACCTCTGTCTCTGTCTCTACAGTCGCAGGACAAACCTGCTCCAATCGCTTGATCCTGACCTTCCATTCTCCACCTTCTCTCTGCTTTCCTTTGTGTCCCTGGCAATGTTCAATGTGCATGTGTGCATGTGTGTGCGTGTGTGCATGTGTGTGTGTGTGTGTGTGAATATGTGTATAATAAGAGAACGAGACATTGACAGGTAGAGAACATGTTATTTTTACTTACAAATACAGCTGTGATTTTCAAACATTCGCCATTTAGTACACTTATCTTTAAAAAAATTGTATGTTGTAAAAGGACATTTCCTTGTTTAGGTGCCTTAATACGCAAGCTACCTTCGATTTTTCTATAACAGGCTCTAAATAATTTTTGCAGCAATTTACATCCGTCCAGATAAAAAGTAAATATACATGAAGAAAATAATTGATGTATTTTTAAAAGTATTAATTCACGACAAAAATATTTTATCTTTGAAATGAAAATGTTTTTTAAACTAGTTCAGAATGATTATCTTATGCTGGCGAACACATATTTTCTTAAATCTAGTACTAAAGTATGAAAAATAAAATGTTCCAACTAAAATGCGGAAGATCATATTAAAATGTTTCTTAGTCGCTTGGTTAGGTGGAACAAATAGAATAACATTCTTTGAAAGTATTTCAGACATTGTGTCATGAACACAAGTTTCAGCCAGTCTGCTGCCAACAAAGAGACTGAGATATTGTTGCCATGGGACAACGCTCACGATCTCATCAGTTACCAAACTTTCCAACGATTGAATTTAGTGTTGCAGTGTGTGGTGAAGCCCATCATTTCACTGGTGGGCATCCCGTCTAACATAGTCAACTGTGTGGTCTTCTGGCGCCAGGGTCTGAGAGACCGGATGAACTTCTGTCTCTTCTGTCTGGCCCTGGCAGACCTGTTGTACTTACTCTCGGTACTTTGCTTGACACAGGTTGGCGCATTCGTTGAGCTTGCGGACGAGATGCTGGGAAAAGAAATTTATTTCAAGTCTAACGGATATGGATTAGCGATCACGGATCAAACCAGGACCATGGCCAGTTGTATTAACCTTGTCATCGCCATTGAACGGTGTGTGTGCGTTTATCTCCCCCTTCGTGCTACTTCCCTTATGAGAACACGCAGCATGGGGGCGCTGCTTGCGTGCTTATACGTCACAACACAGTTAGGGTTCGCTTACAATTTTTTTCATTACGAAGTAATCACCAAAAGAAACAACGGTACAAATCAAACAAACTTCTGGGTAACTGAAGTGTCTAAGACTTTCAAAGATAATTATTTGTTATTTCGAGGATTAGAAATTTTCCTTTTGACATTTTTACCTTTATGCATAGTCG
>SRHC01003013.1:3327-22658 GCA_004794325.1 Pomacea maculata
TCCTCGACCTCTTCAACAACAGCTGGAACAGCGGCCATGTCCCACAAATCTGGCGAGAGGCAGACATGGTGCCCGTCCACAAGAAAGGCAAAGACCGAGCGAAGGTGGACAGTTAAAGACCCATAAGCCTCACCAGTTGCGTGGGCAAGTTAATGGAGCGCCTCATCAACACCAGATTATCATGGCACTTGGAAAAGAACAACATCCTTACACCAGAACAAGCAGGCTTCAGACAACATCGCTCAACTGAAGACCAGGTTGCATACATCGCCCAGAAGATCGAAGATGGTTTCCAGGACAAGAAGCACACGCTGACGGTGTGGATAGACATGGAAAAGGCATTCGACAAGGTCTGGAAAGATGGACTGAGGTTGAAACTCCAGAAGTGTGGAGTATCCGGCTGTATGCACCAGTGGATCTCTCAATACCTGAAAAATAGGAAGGCCAGAGTCCACGTTGGCGGAACATACAGCCGAAAGAAGACGCTGAGAGAAGGAGTTCCTCAAGGGGGAGTACTCAGTCCTACCCTGTTCCTTGTCTTCATAAACGACATCATCAAGGACCTCCCCCGAAATGTCCAAGGAGCCATCTATGCAGATGACCTGGTCCTTTGGTGCACAGAAGAACACCTGACAACTGCCAACTACCGACTCCAAGAGGCGCTTAATGTCCTGCAGGACTGGACGAAAAGGTGGCTTGTCAAAGTCAACCCCAAAAAGACCACCTACACTATCTTTAGTCTGTCCACTAGGGAACAGAAGGCCACTCTGAAGTTCGATGGACAGATTCTCCCACTGGAGGACAACCCTACCTACCTTGGGGTAACCTTCGATAAGAGACTTACATGGAAGCCTCAGACCAAGAAGGTCGAAGCCAGAGCCAAGGTGCGACTTGCAATTATGAAGAAGTTGGCTGGCACGAACTGGGGCGCGGATGACAGAATCCTCAAGAAGCTGTACACCGGAAGGGTCAGACCAGTCCTAGAGTATGGCATGACAGCATGGGGCACAGCAGCAAAATCCAACTTTGAGAAGGTCAGCAAGGTTCAGAACCAAGCAGCCAGACTCATCACTGGAGCCATGAGGTCTACGCCCATACAAGAACTGGAGACAATCACAGGGTTGGAATCACTTGAGGACCGACGTGACACAAAGATGCTCGTCCAAGCCGCCAAGTTCAAGAGACTTCCAAATCACCCCATGAGAAACAGACTGGCTCAGCCGACGAAGGGAAGGTTGAAAAGGGGAAGTTTCATCCACCAGACGAGGATCCTTGAACGAAAACACCAAGATATCTTGGAACACGACCCCAGAGAGATCCCCCTGTGCCGGACAAACCCAGCATGGAATGAAACTGCTTTCCCCCTGATTCACTGCAGCATCCCTGGTGTCGGCAAGAAAGACTCCCAAGACGCTGTGAAGAAGTCCTGTACTATGGAGTATATCCACAACAACTTCCCACAAGATCAATGGACTCACGTGTTCACTGACGGGTCAGCCGAACAAGCCGTGAAGAATGGTGGCGCCGGAATCTTCATCCGGTACCCGGGAGGAAGAGAAGACCGTCTTTCCCTCGCAACCGGACTCTACTCCACCAACTTCAAGGCTGAAGCAGTTGCCATTCAGACCGGTGCCACCCACGTTGAAAACAGTCCAGACACCTCCAACAACGTCGTCTTCTTTACGGATGCTCTGTCTGTCCTGCAGGCCTTACAGACTGCCAGAGACAAGAAACTGAACGACCTGTCCACTGCTCTTTCCTCCTTATGCGGAGACTGCACAGTCGTCTTACAGTGGATTCCCTCCCACTGTGGAGTTTTTGGCAACGAAGCCGCAGACACTCTTGCCAAGGAAGGATCCACAAAAGAGCAGCAAGACAGGTCCACCACCTATAGTGAGGTTAAAACCATCATCAAGGCCAAACAGCACAACACGTGGCTGCAGCAGCACCCACGTTTCAACCGAAACGACCCATACTACCTGCTTACAAGAGCTGAGCAGGTCATTATTTTCAGGCTGAGGACAGGCCACAACCGTCTCAATTACCACCTTTATACCAAGCTCCGGATCGGCCAGACAGACCAGTGCCCGTGCCAGACAGGCAGTCAGACAACAGCACATCTACTGCAGGAATGTCCTATGCACGAAGAACTCAGGCACCGCATTTGGACTGATGAGACGCCAGTATTGAGGAAGCTACACGGCAACCTGGAGGACCTGCGGCGCACAGCATCATTTGTGCAGGAGGCAGGCGTGTCCATTTGAGTGAACGACGAAGAAGAAGATAAAAACATCTTTAAGCCGCGGTTAGGCAGTTTGGACCCCAATCACTGCGACTAAATAGCTCTACACTGTAAATACTTATAGAACTCATTGTATACATATAGAATGGAATTGTATAAATGTAGAATGCATGATATACATATACAATGTTTTGTACAGCAATAAAATGATTTCTATAAGTATAAAATTACCCTCTTGGCGCTGCTTACTTTAAGCGTGATGGAAAGGAGAGTGGCTCACCTGAGCAGACGACGGATGACTAGACATTGTTGACAGTGGTCTCCCCTGTACAGGACCACGTTTGTCGGAGGCAGCGTCTGCTCCCTTTGTGAGAAACCAGTTATTTGTGTAGGGTCAAAGGGTAATACAGTGTCAGTGGCACGGTGTCAGTGCCATAGTGTCAGTGGAATAGTATAGTGCCATAGTATAGTTCTGTATTGTCAGTGACATAGTATCAGTGCCATGCTGTCAGTGGCATAGTGTCAGAGCCATAGTGTCAGTGGAATAATATAGTACCATAGTATAGTTCTGTATTGTCACTGGCATAATATCAGTGCCATAGTATCAGTGCCATGCTGTCAGTGACATAGTGTCAGTGACATAGTGTCAGTGTCAGGACAAGATGAGTTTTACATGATGAGGTTAGTCAGAAGCCGCTGCCCCCCTCTCCAACACCCCGCCGGCCCCGTGCTATTATTAGCTCGGCTTGTGGTGACTGTGGCGACCTCTGGCGACGTACATCAACGTCCAGTGAGTAGACAGCAGCGGTCAGCCGTGTGGTCAGTGACTGCACCGCCCTCTGGAAACAATGATTACAGGGCAACAACTTGACCTCACTTTGATGCTAACTACTTCTTAGCAACAACATGTTGTAGCGGTGATAACTACACCCGTAATGTCAGTAAATGTACATACACCCGTAATGTCAGTAAATGTACATACACCCGTAATGTCAGTGAGTATAAAGACGTATTACCAAACATAGTTTGTCTTGTTGCTGTGTTGTCATTGTCAAATATTAAACATTATTTTGCCCGCGTGTTGCAGCTTTATTCAGCTTCGTTTGTGTTATTACCTCCCCTGGGTCGTCGTGGATGTTGTTAATGTAAAGGTTGTAGTAGTTGACGACCGCTCATAGCTGCTAGAGGCTCAGTGCTTGTGTAAAGTCTGCGGCCCGACACAGTGAACTGTTAATTGTGAACTTGTTTTGACTTTTGTGTTTATTATAATAATAAACAGCAGCAGTAGGAGCTGACAACTCGCTGATCAGGCATTTATTTAGCTCTAATCACATGTGCTCTATAAATCCGCGAACCTTAAAATAAAGAATAGCTACACCCGTCCACACCAGTCGTTTGAGCCCTGGACGGTTTACAATAAACATATAATAATAATATACAATAAACATCTCTTTGTCCTCAAGCCCACCCTGGGGATGTCATCGCTGTGTTACAGTCATCTTCACATCAACTACTCAAGGAAACAACACGCACTCACCTGTCCTGAAGTAAATGTATTTTAATGTCAAACCTCACATCTTTCTCTCGCTTCTGCAGTGGAATAACTGTTATTTGTCTTTCTCTGGTCAGGACGAGGAAGGGCAAGATGGCGGACTGTGTCTGTTGCTAACGTGTGTATCACGTGACTGACAACAACACATTAAAAGTTCTACACTCGTGTGTTACACAATTGTTTCTAACTGTCAGTCTACTGTATCGGGGTTTCCCGAAGCAACCAGTAGTAGTTCAGCTTTAATAAGTCATCACATTCTTTGTCCTTACTTGGAGTAAACAAACACGATGAGACATGGCGACTCTGTGCTGTCAAGGAGACGGTATCAGAAAATGTTAGAAATCGCTGTTTCTGTTTTCGAGCCGGTATTAAAATTGTAAATTATGCGGCTGGCAGGTAAATTACCAAAATCCCAGACCAGCAGGTGACTACACAACAAACCTTGTGATAATGGAATGAACAACAAATACTAGATAATCTCTTTCACCGATGGAATTAATATGCAAAGTGAAACTGTTTGAATTCGTTCACAATAAACTTTAAAACCAGTATTTCCTTTGAAGTCAGCCGCCCCGATGTTCTCTAAACACTCCATCAGGCATGTCAGTCGTGTTATTTGTTATCTCTCTACTTTGTGTTAGAATGTTATGGATTGCCGGTTTTTGTTTGTTTGTTTTTTTTTTGTACTTGATAAATTAAATTAGAATTAAATTAAAACAAAAAAAAAAAAACAAACATAAAAATGAATTCACTTCCCCTTTTGGAAGACATCTTCGGACCGTACTTTACCGACCTTTGGTGTGGATTAATGTGGTTGTTTGTGATAGAGAAAAGGAAAGAAAAAGTTTCATTGTCTCGTTGGGTGAATACGAAAAAAATCACCTTTGACACCTCGGGCTGAGAGGCTGCAGCACTGAGGACAACCCCCATGCTCATGGTTTACAGAGTGGCCTCACATGTGTAGCATCCCTACCTCTACACTTTCATTCCGACATGCTTGCAGCAATAAATCCAGCAATCTTAGTTCACAAACTTACTCTAGACGGTTCATTCGCGATAAAGTCTTGGTGTCCAGCATCCTTCCGACCCCAGGCCCGCTACCCCGGCGGTCCGCCTCCCTTAGACATGAAAATAGTAAACTGCAGACTTGAAACTAGAATCTGAATCTTTAAAAGGAAAAGGAAAAGGAAAGAAGAAGTAATGCATTGCACTGATCAAGACTGGACAGCAACGGGCACAGGTACATCAGACCCCACCTGTCACCCACACACACACACGTCAGGCCTGTTCCTGTCACTTGTATCGGATATACGAACTGTATTTGCAAATGTGGGCAACAATAACCGAAATGGTTTAAACCTTCCTTGATACCTCATTATAGAAATTATTACAACTGTTGCATCAAGCACACACACACAAACACAAAGATACACACACACACACACACACACACACACACACACACACACACACACACACACACATATACACACATACACACCCTTCATCTTGCTGACCATGTCTCGGTCTGTTTGTATTCTGACAGCAATCATGCTCTTGTCAACATGAGTACAGTGTTCCCTCGCTACTTCGCGGTTCATCTATCGCGGATTCACTATTTCGCGGTTTTTTTTGAGTGAAGTATCGATCGATATTTTCGTGCTGGGAATTGTCGTTCTACAAAATACCATAGATACTTCAACAGGAAAAAGACGGAAAATGTAGTTATATTTGTATTTCTATTAAAATACCATGGTTATTTTGTAGATAGAAAGAAAGAAATAATTGTGTATGAGAAATGCATTGCTATGCGTAAGCGACGAGCCATGATTGTTATCTCCCATCTCGCAGCCAGTTCACATCAGTTTTTTGGGTTTCTCTGAGTAAAGTTATAATTTTTTTACACTAATTTGTTAATGTACTGTATTAATACCATGATTAATATATTACTTTACACTCACATGATATTGTTTTACATGTATATATTATTATTGCATGTATGTCCCTATTTCGCGGAAATTTGTTTATCGCGGCTGATCATAGCACCGATCCCCCGCGATAAACGAGGGAACACTGTAGCTGCACTAACAGCTAACAATCAACTCTTTGCTGTTTGTGTGTGTGTTTATGTATTTGTGTAGAGAGCTGTGAGCCTGCCTTCATGTTGGGGTAGCGATATATAAACATTTGTATTATTATATTTGCTGAGTAAACTGCAGGTCAGACACGCAGACTTCTGATTGTCCATGGTGCCATCTAGTTACTGGCATCAGAAGGTCTTTGTATGGACTGTGTGTTAGGAAACACAAATCTGTAATTATCTTTCACCTCACATTCCATAGTCATTCTCCACCAATGTTGAAACCTAAAGCAAACCTGTTGTGTGAATCTTAATTTAGTAAAAACTGTTTTACTGATAATGGTACGTGTGTGTGTGTGTGCGTGTGTGTTTTGTATCACTTTGTGTCTTTTCACTTTCTTCTGTATTTAAGGTTATTTTCAATTTAAGCCTGTATACCGCAAATTATAAAGAAAATTAATTATTATTTTTAATGTAAGTGGTTGAGTGACTAAGGTCAGTTTAGTGCCATAACACACACAGTCAGCCCCCACATTGAGAATGATCAACAAGAATTTGTTCGGTCGACAGCTCGTACACATTTGTGCAAGGTGCAAAGCTCAAAACTCAAATAAAAAAGAAAGAACAATTTGATTGAAGATAGATATGTTTACTTTAAAATTATTTCATCCAGCAGCAGAAACAGAACAAAAAATGGAGCAAGAGTGAAGTGAACACACAGATATAACAGAGAGCTTGTGTGTAAGGACATCGTGGACAATGTTTCAAGCTGCACGTGACACGATGACAAGAGTCATCATAGGGCTACAGTAGACACAGTGAGCCTACAGGATGTCATTTATCAACACTGAAGCTTGTGGCAGTTCACTGACAAGACATTGGAGTAAGTAAATACAGGCTACAGCTAACATTGACAACATTATAAAAACATTTTGTATTGTAGATAAACACAATGTCGTCTAGTAGCAGAAACGGTTACTGAATGTTCACTGTTGTATCTGTTCAGTGACACTGAGTACAGGGTCACGTGTAGCAGGATAGTGAAGACAAGCAGGATGGAGATGGGAGACAAGCAGGCTTGCTGAAAGCTTTTGTCGCTGTTTGTTTGTTTGTTTACGGACATCACCAAGGACCTCAGGTTGTGGAGCTGGCAGCAAGCCTGGTCGTGGAAGTGGCCCTATGTCACCTGCATCGTCTGTAACAAAGTGTGACGAGGCCAACATTATCAACACAAGACTCAGCACGTGCACTGTGTAACTTATCCTACAGTAAGTAAATACATCAATAACAATAAACGACACAGAGGCTAAAGTGTTATCACCACTGTGGACATCAGATGTCCCAGTTCGTATCTCGTCCAGAGAAATTTCTCTTTATGAATTTCAAAGGCGTAAACAGCTGATTGTGGGTTTTATTGGTTTTATCCACTGTGTCTCTCTGTGTGTGTGTGAGTGGAAAAAAGAGACTGATTGAGCAATTATGATTTGAAAGTTGATGAATATTTAATGGCTACTGAAAAGTGTCTTCTTCTTCTTCCTTTATTCTTCTTTCTACTTCTTGTTTCTCTTATTTTGCTTTCTCATTTTTCTTCCTTCTTGCTTCTTTTTCTTTCTTCTCTTTTCTTTTTTTATTCTTGCTTGTTTACTATTCTTTCTTTCTTCTATCTTCTTGATTTCTTTTTTCGTTATTTTTTTTCATCCTTTTTTATTCCTTTTTTTTCTTCTTTTTTTTCGTTCTTCGTTATTTCTTCTTTCGTCTTTTTTCTTGTTTTTTTAGTCTTTTTCTTATTTTTTCTTCCTACTTTCTGTTTTCTTCTTTCGTGTTCTTTCTTTATTTCTTTTTTGGTTTTTACTTTTTTATTCTTTCTTTCTTTGTTACTTCTTCTTTCGTCATCTTTCTTCTTCTTCCTTCTTGCTCTTGTTCTCTTTCTTCTTTTTTTTTATTTCGGGGAGTGTGCACATGCACTGTGTTGAATGGTTTGCGGTTAGCTTTGCCAGTGGAAGAGACTGAGTGCGGTGAGCGCATGTGTTTTGTTGTTGTTTCTTGCTGTTTTTGTATGATGTTCAATATTGTATTTCTGTGTATCATATGCATATCAGTGTTTGTCTGTATGTTGATAAATTTGTATATTACAGTGAATGCTACGACTCGCTATGAAAATCTTAGTTCTCTTGGAGACCAAGTTACTAAAACATTTCTGACTAATAAGAGAAATAACAATTGCAGTGCACTGAGGGTACCTACCCGGTGGCTGTGGAGCAGACATGCAGGTGCCAGAGATGAGGAGCACCATTGCCACGAGTATCAGCAGGCGGCGCATGATGAGACAACTCGACCGTCTGGCGGACAACTGCAAACGTTCAGTAAATCGCTTGGGAAGCTCTGCTGGGTGTGAACATGTCTCGTGGGCATCAACCTATTTATACTGGCAGCTCCCCACTCGGAATGTTCGTCGCAGGATGTCTTCTGTCTGGAAAGTTCACAAAGGTCACTAAGGAATGTGTTTCTCAGAAAGAAGTGACACAAAAGGTCAGATACTGCGTGTGTTTGCGCTGTCAAAGCAAGTTTTGCTGAGTTATTTCTGAGAGTATTTCATTCTTTAACATGTTCTGGTGGTCTTACCAAAGGGGTTAATGTCATGTGACTTTGATGTCAATTTGTGGTCACAACGCGCAAAGCCACTCCCACTGGTGCCTAGCGCGAGCAAGAGGAGAGAGACGAGAGAGAGAGAGAGCGCGCGCTGTCACGTGATCGAAGTGGAGCTGTTCCTCAGATTTGTGGACTAGAATTTCTAGTTTTTTCCCTGCTGTCACCGGCTGAGATAGGGTTACTCGTCCATAGCTTGCAGTAGATACCTGCTGGACTGATAGTAGGTTGTCTTACTGGTCCTTCTTGTTTTCCCGAAAACATTTGTTTACAAAGGGAGACAAATACTACGTCCCCCTCCACACACACAGACATCGCTCCCAAAGGAGAACCTTTTACCAATAAAAACAAAGAAATAATTATACATTTATTTATTATTTACATAGGTTTACATGATACTATTCATGATTGTCGTGGTCTGTCTAAGGACTCAGCAGATTATGTTCGCGAGTTCACATGCAGTCAAAACATTGAACAAGGAAAAAAAACCCATAAAATATAAGTAATAATGAA
Source organism: Pomacea maculata (assembly GCA_004794325.1). Lineage (NCBI taxonomy): Eukaryota > Metazoa > Mollusca > Gastropoda > Architaenioglossa > Ampullariidae > Pomacea > Pomacea maculata. The sequence goes on from SRHC01003013.1 coordinate 12,361, forward strand.
ATATAATGAAGGTAAACAGAAAAATCGTGTTATAAAATATATGCAGGTGTATGACAGTGTATACAAATCATGCAGACTTTTCTTTACAAACTCTCATAATGCCCTGGTTGTAGGACCATGGACGTGTATCCACTGTTGAATCTACCCGACTTCAGTTCTTTCAATTTTTGTCTCTGCTCTCTCTTTTCTTTCTCTCTCTCTTATTTTACGGACAACTATCAAGTGTCACCTTCGCGGCATTAAAGTAGAAACTGATTATCTGCTCCTTTGTCAAGTCCTGATCATGTGATCCCACTGGTCATGAACTGACAGAGTTATCGCTACCCTCTCCACCCAGCACATCGACAAGTACTTTCAATCGTTCTCGTCTCTCTTTCTCGTCTTACAGAAGACCCGACAAGTAAAGCCGCACTGACTACATGTTTGCTGCTAAAAATAGTAGATTTTTATTTGTATTTGTATTTGTATTTTTTAGAAAATGCATATTTGGCCTTGTAAAGACTCGCATGTTATAAAGTTATTTAACCCGCAGGCTTTAGTGACACACTTTTCTACCACCAGTGCGGAAACCACCAGGTCCTGGCTAAACATGGTGACCATGGTAGTCACCTTGGCAACCTGATATAATATTCTGTTTATCTTTTACTTACTTATTTGTATCTTCTGGTGTTTGTCTTTATGTTTTTTGTCTTGTATTTGTTGTGGTTTATATTGCTGCCACCTCTCAATTGTTTAAATTATTTGAAATGATTTGCGATGGTTATGATGATAAGCCTGAACACCAGCCAAAGGAGCTAGATACTGTAGATACTGTAGATACTGTAGATACTGTAGATACTGTAGATACTGTAAATAGTAACAGTGTTTTTACTGAGATCTTCAATCAGCTGTGTGTATTTAGGAATTATTAATTATGATGGTAGCTTCATTCACGGCTATCTATTACTCTTTACATATCAAAGCATGAAAATAATTACAACAAGTGGATTTAGCACAGCTACACTGAATGTTAATGGCTTAGTGACACGGATAAAGGAAGAAATGTTTTGACTTTCAGAGTTACAGGATTTATTTGTACAAGAACCTCATCTAGAAGAAAAATTGGAAAAAATTGTTCAAGGAGCCAGCGGCTTGGATACGTGGTTGGCAGAGAATAGTTCCAATCAAAGGGATGTAGCAGTGTTGTTTAACAATAATGTTGAATACAAACTACATAATGTTATCAGACATCCAAACGGGTGTTTTCTTATTCTGGATATTGAATTTTTAACTAAACTTGACATCAGCAAACTGATGTCGCCCAATAGTGGAGATAAACCTGAATTATTTGACCATGTCTTTGCTCTGAGTGGCAAGATACGAAATGATTCTGTCACAGCCGCGGGAGATTGGAACTGTCCGTTAAACCGACTAGATGGGTTAGGGTTAGGGTTAGTGTTAGGGTGAGGGTGAGGGTGAGGGTTAGGGTTAGGGTTAGGGTTAGGATCATGCATGCTTAAGGCTAGGGATTTGTGTTAGGGTTTAGGGTTTAGGAAAGGGTAGTGTTAAGGGTTAGGGATAGGTTTCTTCTCTTTTGTTTTCCGTGAGACGCTCTGCATTATTTCTTCACCGATAAAGTATGTCAACATACGAACGTTCGACTAATAAGAACCAACTTTGAACAACTCTGATGTCTAGCATGTTTTTTTTTTTCTTCTGTATTCACACCGCTATAGGAGAGCTCTACAGGAGACTTTTCTTTTTCTTTCTACTTCTTTCCTTTTCAGAGTTTGCTCGCTAGGTTTCACAGAATTACTTCTCCTTCAGTGACGCTTATAACGATGTTTCTGTAATGGTGTACGAGGTTCTTATCCTTGTGTCCATGGCATCTGTGCTCCTCCGACACGTGCCTTCATCTTTACAGAAGTGTCACCTTTGACCTCTACATCTGGGACTGTGACGTCGACTGCGCGAGTTTCCGGTGACAAAAATAGACGAAGGTAAAACAGCCTCCTGCCTTCCTGTCTTCTGTTGTGTTGACCTGACACCTGACTGATGTACATCACTGTGACAAGATGGCAGCTATCACTGTATGCTCTGTCAGTCACTCTGGGTCCTTTATTTACTATTAATTGCTGAGGTCCAACCTCAGAAGTGCACTTCAGGTAAAAAAATATTCCTACCTCAGCAAACCTGTTTGTATTTTCCAGAAAATCGTCCTCTTTTCTAAATGAGTAGCTACACTATCAGCTCTTAGTCAACTCTTTGCTTTTAAGACCAGCTGTGTGTTTGTAAAGTGGTTTGATGTGCCTTTGATGGTGGAGTAAAGAGCTAAATACATTTATGGTATGATTATGTTTGTTAATTAAACCCGATGTCAAACTCACGCAGTCTTCTCATTGTGCCTTGTAGCCATCTAGTCATTGGTATAAGGTTCTTTATGCATTATATATTGATATAGAAAGCAACAGTCTGGATACTTTGTCACTGCATTTCCCTGCAAGGGGAAGAATAAGCTAAGTAATTAAGTAATTACTACGAGAGTAAGTAATATTAGACATAAGGTAAGACACCAAAAGAAGCTGGTAGGTGAATATGCACGAAAGTGGTAATTAAAACAAATAGTTTACAAGTGTCCTGAAGTATCTCTGATATTTCGTGATGTAGAAATCTTTGTTGTACGAGGCCTCATAAATTTTCCTACATTGATGTTTATGTATTTTAGTAACTGAAGACGAAAGCAGTTCAAAGAGTTCAATTGTTTAAGATGTAAACAATGTGATTGATAAAATTTACGACTTTCTATTAAAATCCTTAAATTTACAAGACATGTATGGCAATGTTTTATTATTATTCTGTCTCTCTCTGCTCTTATTGATGTCTCTGTCTGCCTCTGTCCTAAGCTATTTAACTTGCCTCGCCCCAGGTCTACCCGATGGCAGTTAACATGGGGGGACTCTTTCTCCAACCCTCCAAATAAATGTTACACGTAGCTGTAGTGTACATCCGCACAATAGAACTCGAGAGAAATTACAGGTAAGATTACAGGTAAGATTACGACTGCCCAGATACTAGAAGTGACAGTGCTTCGTGAATAGCGATCTGTCAAGTAGATGAACTGTGTCCCGGTACCCAGGGTGTCTGTCACTCAACCAGCAAACAGGCCAGTGACTAACATCTTGCGACCACCAACCGTAGCAGGAATTTGTAAACTAAGAGTAAATAACATGAATAACCTTCACTCAGCCTTCAAATACAGAAGAAAAAAAAACCAATACAAGAGTCAAGGTCATACAGGAATAAAACCAGGCAGACACGGATGTTTTTTTTCTGCATTGAATGGAACAATGTAGTGAGGACAGAATTATTCAGCCGTGAACTGCGTCGTCACGTGCGCTGCTGTGGTTGAAGAGACTTCAGTCCTGTAGACACGCCCCTCACATGTCACGTGACACCTGGAGATACAGCGGCTGTCCGGTTTCTAGGTTACTTTGAGAATGTACCTGTGTGTGTAGGTGTGTACGTGTGTGTAGGTGTGTACGTGTGTGTAGGTGTGTACGTGTGAGATAGAAAAATTCGCCAACGGCAACAATATTAATATTACTTATGCTTTATAACAAGCTAAGGTTCTCGACAAATAAGCATTGACATTAACTTTTGTTTACAGTTGAATGTCAGGGTTTGAATAATTAAATAAGACTGCGGACTGTTTTAGTATTTGTCGGTTACAGCAATGTGCTAACGACTCATACTCAATCTGTATAATTGTCAATTTACCCGCCGGCCAGCCATGTGACGACTTGTCACTCACATAATAAATATTGTCTGTCGCAGTGAGTAAATGTTTATTGGTGGTCACGACTGTCACGTGGTACAGGCTACTCACAAAGTAACTTTCACACGCGCCCACACACAAGGTCGTCACACAAACCCGTACATCCGGGTGCTGGCTGTAACCCAGTGTCACATTTAAAAACATTATATAAGTTGTCTAGTTACTGGGACAGCGAACACGACTCCTCCACCTCATCTGACGGTTCAGCATGACTGCACGCGACAGCAGATTCCGTGACGTCATTAACTGCAGACCACGTGGCGGTCAAGGTCAGGCCACATTTTCCAAGCAAAACCTAAAAGTACATGTGACAAGCTACCCTGTCCGCACCCAAGGGAGGGTGGGGTGTACAACATGGAGACGGGGGGGACAAGGAAGTGCAAACGGTGTGTGTTGACAGAGGGCGCTTTACGTCTTCGGAGAGTGCAAAGTATTCGATGCTATCTACGTGTCTGTCTACCCGTCCATCATGCATACAGTGTACTCAAAGCTACTGACGGGTCTACCTACTCATCTACCATACAAACATATACACGTGTACATGTGCGCACAGCGCATTCACACACACACACACAGACATTATTTGAAGAAATTATATAATATTATAGAAATGAAAAGACATCGATAAATAGCATGGTTTATAGTCTAAATCACACGGTACACGGACGTTTCGGCGCGGGGCACTTCATTTCGGCATTTCACACGGACCTTTAGCCGAAGTCAAGTGTGTGACGCCCCTTAGCTCACACATTTCTCTCGCCATTGTATCAATGTATCAGTGTACTCTCTCTCACTATCCCTCCTCATGTCAACCGTTAGCTCACACATTTCTCTCGCCATTGTATCAATGTATCAGTGTACTCTCTCTCTCACTATCCCTCCTCATGTGAACCGTTAGCTCACACATTTCTCTCGCCATTGTATCAATGTTTTTTCTCAAAGCTGTTGCGCATAATCTGTGACAATCAAAGTGAACTGTCTGTGAAGTCTGTGTGTAAAATTTGTTTGAAATAAAGAATTATTGTGTAATCTAGTAGTTACTTTCATTCTTTGAGAAGTAAGTAAGCTCTCTCTCTCTCTCTGACATAATGCGGCGAAACGTTCGTCGGCAAAACGTCCGCACACGAATTCACACAGGTGGATAGTGAGAGAAATAAATAACAAACAACTGCCATGACTGTGGTTGTGATGACTGTTTAGACACCACGAGACCAGTGGACACACACGTAGTGCGGTTGTTGGATTATCTTCCCGGAAACACTCTGGCTTCGCAAACACTGACAGCGGATGTCTGCTTTGAAGTTGGTCAACATGCAGGTTGGCTGGACAAAGCTTTGCAGGTGAGCACAAGACTACAGTGTGGTCAGCGCATGCTCACAGACAGAGTTCACAGTGAGTGTGTAAAGTGTCGCTTGAAGCGTGAATAAAATTAATGTGACCTGTAACCGTTGTCTTTCATTGGATTTTGACACATGAACCATTCCACAGCTGCTGGTGAAGTGGAACCTTGAGGATGTGCCCCACCTACTGCACATGACACAGTCAGTGAAGGACACGGACAAGATGGACATCTTATCACAAGTTATCAGTGCCTTCAATGTGCAAGTTTGGCAACGAGAAACAAAGTTTCAGTCTGGTCAGTCACTTGTACTTTTAATGAAAAGATGTGAAAAGTGTGCAGATTGGTATCGTGAATGTGTGAGTGTATGAACAAGTACAACTTCAATATGACAGAACTGTACTTTGAAAGATTACCATGTCTACTACAAGGTTAATGTTGAAGTGTTGACGAGTGTTGCTGTCCACACAACAGAGAAATATCACTGTCTGATGTCTAGAAACGATAGTTCAGTGGATATTCCTGCCACTGTTGTAAGGAAGGTGATGAGCAGGTTGACAGAAAAACTTGGGTCTGAAGACAGGAAGATGAGAACAAGGTCGACTAACCCAGATGAAGACCATCATTAAGGCTTCGATTTCTGTTTTGTCGAAGTGACTTTTCTAAAATACTGCGAGCGAGTGAACGTTGGTAACAACTGTTGTACGAGTTGTATTCATGGTCTGACAGAGATAATTCACAGCGATTTCAATGACCACAACATACTAGTCCACACAACACGAGACTTGCCATCACAAACCCACGTGTGCGGCCTGCTGCACTTTGGCGACTCAACACAATCTTTGTATGTCTTTGAGGTTGCCATAGCAATGGCTTACATGATACTCAAAACTCCTGAAGGATGCAACTGTGACGAAATGGCTGGTCACGTGTTGGCAGGTTACCTCTCCCAGGTATGTCACACCTGGAGGCACATTGTCACACTGAGGATGAGTGTGTGTAGACACGTGCATGTATCCAGACATGGCTGTGGGTGTCAACTGTGTGTGAGTGTCCATAGTGTACAAGTAGCCTTTAAAGCAACAACCTCTTTTGTATCTGTTTCGCTTCTTTTGAATGTTATTAAATACATGAGGTTCTACACGTGCCATACTAATTCAGATAAAACTTTTTCTCCTTTTTCTATTTTTTCTGTAGACTTGAACCACACAACTCGCTGCAAATCTATTAACACATTCATTCGCGCACAGTAGCGTTCACAAGTTGCAGGGTTGAAACAAGGAAGGACAACCTACATCCGTTAGTCTTGCATACAACTACACGTGCACGTCCTTTCTGGAAGAGTCCCCTATTTCTGCTTATTTTGTTTACATGCAAACAGAGGCCACAACCAGACACATTACCAGCAGGCCTGACGAGAGGGGGGGGACAGGGGGGTCTGGTGTACCCGGCCCGCGGCTGTCAAGGGGGCCCGGCCTTTGTCAATGGATTTTTTTTCTTCTTCTTATTGAGATTCGAATTGTAAACATACATTATATACTGGGAAAATAATTTACGATTACAAGTACAAGGAGCCCGGAGAGGTCTGTCCCGGGGCCCGGGCTGGCTCTCGGCGGCCCTGATTACCAGTAATTGTGGCAGATCAGTCTGATTTAAATGATCACACACACAATGAGAGAGAAAAAGAAGGAGGAAAAGCTCACGGTGCGAGTACGACTGGAATTCAATCTTTATCGAGGAGTCGTCCGCCATATTGACAAGTGCTGAGAGCGTGAACACGTGACGTAACAGCAGCAGCTAGTAGATGCGACTATTGAGGTGGTACAAACAACTTGCAAGGCGACCGGTGTTTTAAAGGTTAAAAAATTTTCTGGCAGACCGATTCTGTGACACAATGGTTAGCGTCTGTGACGGTTGGCTGTCCTGGGTTCACCTCTCGTCTTGGGTACCCTGTTCTTTCTCTGCATGTGGTATCTGTTTACAGAGCTGGCTGTCTTCCCATGATATAAACATAGTTCAAGACGTAGTAACTTGATCGGTGTACAACACCCATTCCCTCCGTTATTCTCTCTGTTATAGTATTACTACTGACACCGATACTACCAACTATAGTCCTACCTGTTGTACCCTATAATGATGTAGTGCTGCTACTGCCGCTATTGCCACGACTCACAGAACAGAACTAAAATTTCTTCTCATTCTTTAAACTTTGTTTTTATTCTGTGACGTAATCTTTCTTACAGGTACGAACGTTACCTGACTTACTCTATTGTCGGGAAACTGAAAGAAGACATTTTGACTCGAGAAAAACCAGCAAATAATGGGAAGTAACTCTAACATGAGCACCACAGTTTCTTATGAAGTAGCCTCCCTTGACCAATGCCATATACAGTGAAACCGGTTTTCGTCGATAATCCGTTGGAAAAAAATCGGCGAAATCCAAAACTGACGAAAACCGAGACAATTATTTTTATATGAATCGATGTAAATCCGATTAATTTGTCCTAAACACTCCAAAACACATTTTGAATAAAATAGGGTGTTTAGTACTAAAACCAATAGGACATTAATATTAATGAATATAAAAGACTAATGTAAACACTGCTGGCTCTGGAACATTTGTTTTGTTCGCACGATGGAACTCAAAGGAAAGGGTTAACTTTATTAGCAAGGGAAACACTTGACAGAGACAGGGACATCTGAGCACATGTGATCTCACGTTGTAACGTGCGTTGTTTATTTTGAAACTGAAAAACGCAAAATAAACACAGTAGACTGAATACTGTACACGCTGTAATCACTGACATGTCACTGTAGTATCAGCACGTTCAGTCAATAACAAGAAGCACACAAACACTGGATAGCAATGGAAATGTTTGTCTAGACGCTTGGGTGCTGCTCACACAACAACAAACAAGGAGACCGCGTGGGTCGTCTTCTGTTGTCGCTACATTAGATGGAGTTGACTAGCGGTCTGTCGTCACGTGAGACAATCACAGGTTGTGACGTACACCTTGACATCGAGTCAAGTCGGGCTGAATATCTGCAAATGTAGGCAACAATAACCGAAATGGTTTAAACCTTCCTCGATATTTCATTATAGGAATTGTTAGAACTGTTACATCAAGCACACACACACACACAAAGACACACACACACAGACAAACACACACACATCCTCCATCTTGCTGACCATGTACGTGGTTCTTAATCTTTGTGTCCGCGGCATCTGTGCATCTGGAGAAAACTCTGAGACCTGCCTTCATCTTCAACAGGTTTCACCTTTGACCTCTAGAAGCAAAACCCAGCCACTTACCGCCTATTATCTATTATCTACTTGACTGGTATTATCGCTGTGAAGTCAGTTCCACTACCAATGGCAGCTGTCAGTCCATGCTCCATGTTACTATTCACTGTCAGACCTGTCTTGCCTGTCAAACGCAAAGGTCGAACCTAGGAAACTGACTGAAGGTTCAAACTGATTGTTGGTTCAACAAGTCTGTTTACATTCTGACGGCCATCATCCTCTTGTCAACATGAGTAGCTGCACTAACAGCTAACAGTCAACTCTTTGCTGTTTGTGTGTTGTTATGTATTTGTGTAGAGAGCTGTGAGCCTGCCTTCATGTTGGGGTAGGGCGATATATAAACATTTGTATTATTATATTTGCTGAGTAAACTGCAGGTCAGACACGCAGACTTCTGATTGTCAATGGTGCCATCTAGTTATTGGCATCAGAAGGTCTTTGAAAGGACTGTGTGTTAGGAAACATAAATCTGTAATTATCTTTCACCTCACATTCTATAGTCAATCTCGACTAATGTTTAAGATAAAACCTAAAGCAAACCTGTTGTCTGGATCTTAATTTAGTAAAAAATGTTTCACTGATAATGGTACGTGTGTGTGTGTGTGTGTGTGTGTGTGTGTGTGTGTGTGTTGCATTAATTTAGTCCTTTCACTTTCTTCTGTAAGTTTTTTTGTGCAATTTAAGCCTGTATACAGCAAATTATAAACAAAATTAATTATTATTTTTAATGTAGCTAGCTTAGTAAATAAGGTCAATTTAGTGCCATAGTAGATTCATTCAGCCCTTCAAATTGAGAATGATCAACAAGAATTAGCTCGTACACATTTGTGCAAGGTAAAAATTCTGAAATAAAAAAGAAAGAACAATTTGATTGAAGATAGATATGTTTACTTCAAGATTATTTCATCCAGCAGCAGAAGCAGAATAAAAGATGGAGCAAGAGTGAAGTGAACACACAGATATAACAGAGAGCTTGTGTGTAAGGACATCGTGGACAATGTTTCAAGCTGCACGTGACACGATGACAAGAGTCATCATAGGGCTACAGTAGACACAGTGAGCCTACAGGATGTCATTTATCTACACTGAAGCTTGTGGCAGGACACTGACAAGACATTGGAGTAAGATAACTACAGGCTGACAGCTAACATTGACAACATTATAAAAACATTTTGTATTGTAGATAAACACAATGTCGTCTAGTAGCAGAAACATTTGTTTGTAAAGTACAGCATCTCACTTGTTTATGTTTGTTTGTTTGTAAAGTGCAGCATCTCACTTGTTTATGTTTGTTGTTTGTAAAGTGCAGCATCTCACTTGTTTATGTTTGTTGTTTGTAAAGTGCAGCATCTCACTTGTTTATGTTTGTTTGTTTGTTGGCCATCGTTCTTACTGCTGTGTGTTACTGCTGGCCACATGTCAGTGAAGGTGTGTTGTCACCACATTGTGATAATATTTGCTGTCACAGCGGTTACTGAATGTTCACTGTTGTATCTGTTCACTGACACTGAGTACAGGGTACGTCAGCGGGTCACGTGTAGCAGGATAGTGAAGACAAGCAGGATGGAGATGGGAGACAAGCAGGCTTGCTGAAAGTTTTGTTGCTGGATTTGTAGTAGTTGCTGATCCTGTAGTAGGGATCACTATGGCTTTGTGATGAGTGGTCCCGAGCTAAGGATTTACGATTCCTTGTTCACATTGTAGACACGACCGGGTTCCGTACGGATCTTAACAGCCTTTGGGGCGACCATGTCCTTAAAGCCGTCTGTAACAAAGTGTGACGAGGCCAACATTATAAACACAAGACTCAGCACGTGCACTGTGTAACTTATCCTACA
>SRHC01003014.1:4999-22625 GCA_004794325.1 Pomacea maculata
AAGAATGCGCGTGTCCGCGGACGGTCCGTGACACAATACAAGAATGTGAATGTAGTCCAACATTATAATTAAATGAGAAAAAATAGTGTATCATTATCAGAGACTAATTTTACATTCAAAAGTCTCAAATGATAAAGCATAGTGTTATAGCATTTCTAATCGAACTAATGAATTTTTAATGAAAAATGTCTAAAGTGTTTTTATGTCAATTAGAAAAATTAAATAAAATACTTTAGTATCGTAAACAAAATGCACATTCCTTAAATTTAAAATTAATTTGATAAATTTAATTCTTATGCGAGTTAATAGTTTTTGTCAATCGTGATTTGAATGCCAATATAAATATTGTAATTATAAGAGTTCAGTAACTTCCCACACTGACCTCTGTGACCCGCACTGAACACCAACTTTGATTTCCGTCACTGTTCTCCTCAACACCTCGAGCTCTGCCTCCACGTGACGTAACTTCCTCATCTCCAGACTTCCCGCGCTGGATGCTAACGACGTTGATGCGACGTTATCAGCTGTGACGTTTGTGTTCAGGCTCATGGCGTACAACACAGGAAGTGACGTCAGGAGGAAGACAAAGGTCAACAATTCCATTGTAGCCATGGATGACATGCTTCCACTAACGTGTGAGGTTAAAAAAAAGAGAGAGAAGAGGAATAATACAAGGTGATCTGACATTCGTTGTTTCTCCTTACATTTTTTACACTGTAGATTTTTATCTTCTGTCTTACATAGACAAGGACTAGCAGCCTGGAGCAAGAGAACCAATGTATCAAATTCTCTTATAGCCAAAAAGATGAATCAACTAACTAGCCGCTTTAGTCGGAATTATGATAATTGGCTTTCATACTGAATACATTCAAGTCATAAAGATTGCTAATTAGACGAACATTGCATTATACCAAAGACTGTCTGTACACAAATGTTCCTGAGCTGCTTAAAATGAAAAATTAACAGTAAAAATTGCTCAATTTACCGTTTATGCGTTGTGGAGTCGATAGAAATAGGACTTTCAATGTCTGTCAATGTTGGCGTTTCACGGCCTCTTTAATTTATACAGCCCTGGAGAGAGGGTGTGGGTGTGGGAGGGGAGGGGATTTGTGTTTTACGCCTAGTCAGCAACTAAGGTGATACCTTGGCAAAGCAGCCAGCTCTGTAAACAGATGCCATATAGAGAGAAAAAGAGAACAGCGTGCCAGAGGCGCAAGGTGAAGCCAGGACAATCAATCTTCACTGTATTGGTGACAGGTGCTAACCGAGCAGAAACGAAAGTGCGTAGTCAAGAATTGCTAAATGTGGATTAAAGACTACTACTAATTTATATAGCACTTCATCCCATCGTCAAAGGCTAGCTCAAAGCTAAGATAGAAAACAACAACAACAACAACAACAACAACAACAACATCAGCAACCAAAAAATAAAAAAAATCAACAAAAAAACAAAAAACAAAAAAGAACAAAACAAACAAACGGATACACCTCCATATACACAGAGTTAGCTCCCTTCAAGCTTGTAAAATAAAGGAGAATCACTCTGAGCTCCCATCACTTACAAACAATTCTTAGTCGTATTTGTTAATCAGAAATTGTCCTAGGTGCTCAAATATGCAAGGTTAAGCTTTTACATACAAATGTTTTCCATTTTCAGCATCTGATGGAAATAAAAATGAGAATAGTTCGGGTCTTTAACTGAACGCTTACTTTAATAATAAACACACGAACTACCCTGTAATCATGTCATAGACAAAAGTTTGACAGCATTTCGTTCGCGAGTACCTTTTCTATTTTGGCTGAGAATAATTTTGATATTTATAAATGTCTTTTCTTGCTGACATTCTAAACTTCAGCTACTCCCTCCCTCACGTGTCTGTGAAAGTGTTCAAGAGTAATTCAAACCATGGGAACACCTTTAGTGCGGAGTTCTCTTGACTGTAGAGTTCTCTTCTGTTTTAATGATTAAAATGCCTAAATGTGTTTTGAAACAAATAATATAAACTCTAGGGTTTGCAAGCTACGGGCTTCTTGTAGGTGAATACGTTTTGAAAGTAAACAACAACCATGTGAACTTTCCGTTTCGCAATTTCTCACATCGGGGTGAGAGTGTGAAATGTGCAGAAAAAGAAAAGCAGTTAAAAAAACCACAAACAAACAAACCGAGAAGAAGAAGAAAAAGAAGTAGAGGAAGAATAAATTATTTTCAAAATACAGACGGAAAAACACGCATAGCACATACTTCCTATTTAGTGTCCTTCTTCCTGGACCGGCTTATGTCTTGGAGTTAATGGCTGTTTCATGGCTGCTATTATTTTTTAAATAAATAGACAGACGGAAGAAGAAAGAAAATTGCACTGAAAGTGAAATCTCCCGAGTCTGATGTAAACAACACAACAACACAATAAGACGAGTTTTTTCTTTAATATTCATTAAAATTCTGTTAGTTGAAAGGTTAGTCAACCAACTGAACAGGTGAGACAGTCCGGCAAGTTTTACTTGTTGCTTATGTCACAACCGCGTAATGTACATCAAAGCGTTAACTAATGAAATGCAAAGTTAAATTAGAAATTTCAATATGTATTGGTTAGTAATGGAGTAAATGAGTAAGTTACAATAGCTAGGTATTTTCTTGAAATGTCAGACGAATCTCTACTGAACTAAAAAGACTAAACATTTATTGCTCAGGTTTTTGGCTGAGACAGAATTATTTATTTTTCTAGCCGACAACCGATTCTGAAGCGTAAAGTCAATAGCTATAGCTATTCTGCTATTGTTGTCGTCGTCACTGTTATAGTCGTTACTTAGAGCAGACGACACAAGGAAACACTTTCCCGTTTTCATAAGGAGGGCAAGGGAGACTACCACACACAGCAATAGCGTAATGAAACACTTTGCCGTTGTCGTCCCTGCTGGACCCCATGCGCGTGTCTTGTTGTTTGTCAACACAGATGTACTCTGATGCTGCCTTATTAAGCGTGGGATGTCCTGCCATTAGATGCCCGGAGTACTCCATCGTCCATCCGGGGTGGCAAGCGTTGGCGGCGGCTACCATGAGGATTGTCGCCCGTGGGCTGCGGCAAACGGCACACAGGGGGTCAAGGTTATGTTTTGGAAGAGGTTGCACTTCCAGCTCAGCTCCATAAATGTTTGATACATAGGTTGCACCGGGGTTGTTCTCTAAGACAGGGTTCAAGGGCAAGCATAATGCGTTGACGGCTCCTCCAGGATGATCAAAAAGCGAGCCACCGATGAGACCTGAATAAAGTAAAGATTAAAGGGTTTGTCAAAGCAAAATAAAATTGCTTAGAATCTCGTTAAGAGTAGCACCAGTTTGAAGACCGTCTATATTTATGTCTGTATGGAAAAAGTTGAATGTTTTATAGAATGTTGTGTTTTATAAAAGAAATTACACGGGACTCTTTCGTTGCTTTTAACGAAGTCTCGTGCTCCGAGACGTCAACTTGATCCTTGTTTGAGCTGATGCAAAATATGGCTGGACATTGCTCATAGCCATCTTTATTGTTATCATTAATATATATAACTAATCCAAAATAACGACACGCCACGGATCACATAATGTTTGAAACCTGTGACCAGCACTTCCTCTCCCTCGCCGACGTCATACACAAGTTCGTCTGCTAACCCGGTTACTTGGCGGAAGTCGACAAATGTCTATTTCACTGAAAATTGTCCATTTTTTTTTAAACATAGGTAACAGAGGTAGTGCTAATAAAGTGAGGATAAAAATCAGTTATTTCTCATGTATTGCTCTCGTCCTCTGCAATCGTCACTAAAAATAATTTTCAAACGTTTTGGACAGTGCCACAGCCTTTACTGTACATTTAATCACGGAAGTGATTTATCTTCAGACGAAAACGTTTTGAAAGAGTGCAAACAAGGAATAGTGTTACACTGTAGATTGGTTTAGCAGACTAGACTAGCACCCCTGAGCCTGAATAATCTCATTGTCCAACGAATTCTAAAAAAACATTTTGCAAATGACACTGACCATCGACATTGTCCTTCTTATCACTCGTTGGGACAACATACCAAACTATTCAGCTTAACAAATGTACTTGGTATCGGATACTATCTGAAAAAAACCTAAACAGGAGCGAACAGCCAGACGAGATAGGCCTTCAGTATATCTTGTCCATACTATGGTAACATTTTTACAGATTATTGACTCGTAGTACAAACTCTTCTGTCCAATATTTGTGTATATAATAATTATTATTATCACTTAAAATAAGAGAAAAATAGGATGAAGGAAGCAACCAACATAACTAACATAAAATAGCAGAAAACAGAAAAAACTGTATAAAAGCAAAGAAAGATATACTAGTTTATAAATCTTGTTTTTTACGCCTTCTTTCTCTGTTTCCCCTTCACTCTCATAAAAGGAAAATAAAGGAAAATACAGAAATGAAAAGACAAAAAAGATATACAGGACTATTCATAAATATGTTATCTCGAAATTTCTCTCCATCAGTCTCTGTGTCTCCATCATTATCATCACAAAAAAGAATACTATTCAAAGACATCTATTTTTTCACCACTTCTTTTCTCTCATACTCACACCAGATTTGTTCTTTTGTTTTACTATCAACCTTTCTCTTTCTCTCTCTCTCTCTCTCTCTCACACTCTCTTAAAGACAATGACAGTACCTGAATAAACCAGCTCTGTGCCATTAGGACAGCCACTGTTGCCCCAGCGCTCGTACACGGCTCCTGTAGAAAGAAACACAGTTCAAGCCCTCCGTAGTCGGTGACGTAATCAACATTCTGGGGTTAGAACAATCAGGTCAGTGCTAATGTTTGTGTTAGCTTCACGAGCGGAGCACTAACTGACAGAGTGATTAACTTACATTGAATAAAAAAAAGGTAATAACTGAATTAAATTGCAGCATTATAAGTCCATATATATAAACACAAGACATCAGATTGCTAGCATACGATTCTTTTATAGAACTAAGAGTCGAACCTGTGCTCATGATGGTAGAAATGTTCTCGGCGACACGGGGAGGCTCATTGCTGATCTGCGATGTTCTGCTCACAGGCTTACTTCCGGTGTCAGCCAGCATGGCTGACTGGGCGAGAAGAAGATCTGATCGCAGGACGGACAACTCTCTTTGCAACTGCAGACCTTGAAACTGTGAACGGAGCGCTTGTATTTCGCTCGTCACTTCTCTCAACACGTTTGAATGTGGACTGAGAAATTAATAATAAACAAGATAATGACAGTGTAAAAACCAGAATGTTTGTAAACATAATTTCCGTTGATTACTATAAATAAATATGTAGTTTATTTTGCGAAAAAAATTAACTTTGCAACCAGAAGAGTTAATATTAGTCTAGGCACCACAATGGTTTTCAAAGGGCTCGAGTGACAGCAAGAAGAGAGTGTCACAGAAAGCAAAAGTGAATCGAATAAAGCAACTTGCTTAGCAAAATAAATGAAAACTACTTTAGTCCATGGCGGTGTTTTGTAGCCTAATATTTTGCACAATAGTTTATCTAAGTATACTTAAACAATAACTTTCAGATAAGAGCAGAAGCCTTGCACTGACCTTTGTGCACCGCACTGCCCGCCTGCTTTTATTTCCGTCACTGTTCTCCTCAACACCTCCAGCTCTGCCTCGATGTGACGTAACTTCCTCATCTCCAGACTTCCCGCGCTGGATGCTAACGACGACGACGCGGCATTATCAGCTGTGACGTTTGTGTCCAGGCTCTTGGTGTACAACACAGGAAGTGACGTCAGGAAGCAGACGACCGTCATCAATGCCATTAAAGCCATGAAGGTGATAGGCTTCTACTTTATTGTGTAGTGAGGTTTCTAAAGAACAACAGGAATAATACAAGGTGATCATATATTCCATAGTTTGTATTGAGAGACTTTACACCGTGTGACTTTGTATCTGGAATCTTAGTGTAGACATTAAAAGACACTTCTCTGAACTGATGTAAGGGAATGACGGGAGAACTAAACTAAACGAACTAAAGATAATGACCAAGCGAAAAGATCAATTAGTTGTTTCTGAAAGTGAAAAATGTTCCTGATTAAGTTTTCCGAGATAAAGTTGTTCATCTTACCGTTTATTCGCTGTGCAGTCGATGGAACTGGCGAACGCTCAGTGTCTTCTTGAAGAGTGTCTCACGGACTTTAATTTATACAAGTCCAGGACAGGAAGGCTAGGAAAAAGAATACTGAGCAGAAATGCTAATGCATAGTTTAAGATTGCGAAATAGAAATCCTAAACGACTGAAAAGACGATTAAAATATTTCAGCCATCTTGACCTGAGAGCGCGAGATTTAAACAGCAAATGTCAGTTAAATTGGTATTTAAACACTTTATGAAGCATAATCTCTTAGTCCCTTAAAAAGGTCGAACCACTTTATCAGTTACAAATGACAAACGTAGAGCTGAATTTTCATTACTTTACAAGACTTTTTATAACATATACTGAGAATGTTTTGTGCAGATTGTTTGCAACAGAAGAGTGTGCTCAGATACTAATTTTAGTAACAGTTAATGACGACTGGTGATTAAATACTTCACTATGTGTTCCTTTTCTTTTTCGGCTAAGTGTAGTTTTAATGTTTTGCAAATATCTTCTCTTGGCAAAGATGTATGTTGCCCCTTGACACTTACAAGCCGGCGAGTCAGCGTGTGAAAATATTCAAGACTGATAAAACTCGCCGTTAGGCACTTCGTTCAAGAAAAAAATTGTTTGTGGGAGGTTTTTTGGTTCAGTGGAGAGATGTGGAATGTAGAATATTCTACTGCTTCTACGATTGCTTTTACATGAGTCTTAAAACCTCAGAACATTATGCTAATTTGTTTGTTCGAAAATATGTTTTAAAATAATTATAACAAGAAGAAAACTGTTAATTTTTTTGAACGAAAAAAACACAATGGTCTGAGTTCTTTTGTCCTAAATAAAAAAAAAGAAGGTAACTTTTAAAGACAGGTGACGAGGAAGTCTTGTTAAGGAATACTTAGAGCACAATGTATTGTTACAATGTTGTTGTTTTAGAATGAACTGCATTTTACCCGTCCCTTAAGTCCCTGAGTAGCGGTCCGGTGGCGCAACGGTTAGCGCTGTCAGCGCCTGTCACCAATACAGTGAAGTTTGGCTGCCCTGAGTTCATTGCTCGTCTCGGGCACGCTGATCTTTCTCTGCACGTGGCATCTGTTTACAGGGCTGGCTGCTTGCCGTAATATAGCCTTAGCTGCTGACACGGCGTAAAACACCAATTCCCCCCCCCCCTTAAGTCCCTGAGTAAAGGGACAGGACCTTAGTGAAATCCAGGTTTCTTTTTTGAGAAAAGTCGAGGTTACAGATGATTTCACACACTAATTCGTTAGTGAAAGAAGAAAGAAGAGAAAGAAGACATCCGGCACTTCCCAGCTTCTAGCGTGTCTCATACTTCCCTCCTTCCCCTCTCCCAGCACACACGAACATGTAAGCAGACACGCAAAAGCACTCATGCACTGTACATAGACACGTTTGCACACGCATGCACGCTCTCTCTCACACGCACAAACACGTGTAAACTATTTTTAACGTTTTTATTGCCAACACAAGGGACTGTAATAAGCAACAACAATACAAAATTTGTTTTCGCTTCTCCTGATACCGTGGTTCTGCGTCTCTCCATGCTGACATTATTCATTGACAATATCTGCTGTCATTGTTGTCATGATGTGGCCACGACCAGCCTGGATAACACAAGAAGAAGTTTTCTGTATCAAAGATGCGATTGTGCTGCTGTATGTTTACACTCCGTGTCCGTGTGATTTATATGAATTTCCTGGTTTCTCCTAAACTTGAAGCGTAGCTGAAGGCAAAAGGAGAAACATATGGCCAGGGGAACAGGCTCGTACATAAATGTTTGGCAAATGGGTTGGAAAAAAGGAAAAAGGTAAAATGGCAGTTATGTACAGCAGCATTGCTGAGATGTTATGAGTAAAATTTTGTCATATTAGCTAACGTAGAATGAGAATAATAAAGCTAAAAAATATTTATTATGTTAACAAACAATGATTTTTGAAAATAGTTTTTAGAAATGTTAAACTTCCGTTTACCATCTGACTTAGAGATTGATTGATTGATTAATTGATTGAGTCGCTTTCAAAGACAGGCAGATACAATTGGTGATTAAAATGCCGTTTCCTGCTAGTCTTGTCTCTACATGTGTGGTAAAGTCAATGAGTTTCACTAATTAAGTATTTGCTAGAAATGGCACGATCGCTCATCTCTAAATGAAAGGAAACAAAGTTAAGAACTCGGTTGCATGGCTACGACAGAAATACAAATGTTGCTAACTTAAGAGTGAGTTTTAAGCAAACAATATCTATCTGACCCAGTGACATCTGTCCTGCATGTGTATGGACGTTACTTGGAGCAGACGACACAAGGGAACACTTTCCCGCTTACATAAGGTGGACAAGGGAGACTACCGCACGCAGCAGTGACGTAATAAAAGAGTTTGCCGTTGTCGTCCTTGTCGGACCCAGTGCGCGTGTGCTGCTCTCTGTCGACACAAATGTATTCTGTCGCTGCATTTTGACTGTAGTATCCTGCCATGAGGTACCCGGAGTACTCCACTGTCCATCCAGAGGGGCAAGCACTGGCAGCGGGTATCATGAGGATTGTCGCCCGTGGGCTGCGGCATACAGCGCATAGGGGGTCAAGGTTATGTTTGGGAAGAGGGTTGAGTTCGAGTTCAGCTCCATAGATAAGAGTGAGATCGCTCGCGCCGGGGTTGTTCTCTAAGACAGGGTTCAAGGGCAAGCAGAGGGCGTTGGCGGCTGCTCCAGTGTGACCGTAATATGAGCCGCCAATAAGACCTGAACAGAGGAAAAAAAATTCTGATTCGTCTGCATGAAAAGAAAATTTCGTTCATCGTCAGTCCAGTCAGTCTGGTTGGTTCAGGGAACGAGGTCAGTGTCTTCAGTCTAAACCAACGTACTGCAAGGTCAAGGTCCTCAGCAATGTTGAACGACGATAATAAACTGTTAATATACTTCGTTTGAACACAATCATTCCAAATTTCTGTAGCTTTTATGCTTTCTACATGCACAAAAAGCATACTATACAAACACATCATTTTTCATCACTTCTTTTCTCTCATACTGACACCAGATTTGTTCTCTTGTTTTACTTTCAACCTTTCTCTTTTTCTCTCTCTCACACACATATACTCTTACAATCACAGTACCTGAATAAACCAGCTCTGTGCCATTAGGACAGCCACTGTTGCCCCAGCGCTCGTACACGGCTCCTGTAGACAGAAACACAGTTGAAGCCCTCAGTAGTCGGTGACGTAATCAACAGTCTGAGGTCAGAACAATCAGGTCAGTGCTAATGTTTGTGTTAGCTTCAGGAGTGGAGCTCTCACTGACAGACTGATTAACAAACAATGAATGCAGTACCCCTCGGATGTGTGCTTTCCCCATCCTGTTCTCTCAGGATAAATGATATACAAATACAAATATACAAATGCGCTTACTATCAACAGTGATATTCTTAAACTTTTGAAATATGCAGATGACAAGTCCCTTGAGGGCTTCCTGAAGGACGAGCAGTCCCTGTCACAGTACCTGGCCTGCACGGGGGAACTGGAGGAGTGGTTTGACCTCAGCTTTCTGGAACTGAGCGTTGAAAAAACGGAGGAGATGGCCTTTGCCAGAGAACACGAATGAAGAGATGGCACACCTTCTCTCTCCCCACCAATCCAAATCAAGGGACAGCAGGTACAGAGGGCTGCTGTGTTCAGGTACCTTGGTATAGTGATCGACGGGAGGCTCTCCTTTAGTGATCACGTGAACCAAGTGTACAGACAGGCCCATCAATGGCTGTACCTTCTGAAGAGACTCCGCAGCTTCAACGTCAGCTCTGAGGTGATGGAGACTGTGTACAGGTCTCTTGTTGAGAGCATCCTCTCATTTAACATCGCTGCCTGGTATGGTCACCTACTAGTCAAAGACGAGGCAAGGCTGACCAGAGTCATCCACCAGGCAAATAAAATTATTGGTATATCACAGCTGGCACTCTCTGACATGTACCTTCATGCAGTCAGAAAGATGGCACATAACATCATTTCCGACCGAACGAACCCTCTCCATCCCAACTGTTGCCCTCAGGCAGGCGCTATAAAGTGCCACGTGTACGAAAACCTGCCTACCGAAGGTCCTTCGTGCAAGCAGCCACCACCATAAAATACAATACAATACAATACAATACAATACAATACAATACAATACAATACAATACAATACAATACAATACAATACAATACAATACAATACAATACAATACAATACAATACAAGGACTGTAGGTCTACAGGCATCCTGTATCAATCCACATATTTGTGTGTGAGAATGTGTAGGTGCGTGTGTGTGTTAAATGTCTGTATGAGTATGTATGCATGTCCGTAATTACATGTGTTTCTGAGCAAAAGATAAATTTCTGTCTTGGGTTTCCTACACAGACAATAAAGTTTGATTTGATTTGATTTGGTAATAACTGATCTCAATGGCAGCGTAAGTTTAGAGAAACGCAAGACATCAGATTGCTAGCATATGATTCTTTCATAGGACGAAGCGTAGAACCTGTGCTCATGATGGTAGAAATGTTGTCGGCGACACGAGGAGGCTCATTGCTGATCTGCGGTGTTCTGCCCACAGGCTTACTTCCGGTGTCCGCCAGCATGGCTGACTGGGCGAGAAGAAGATCTGATCGCAGGACGGACAACTCTCTTTGCACCTGCAGACCTTGAAACTGTGAACGGAGCGCTTGTATTTCGCTCGTCACTTCTCTCAACACGTTTGGATGTGGACTGAGAAATATTAATAAACAAGATAATGACAGTGTATCAACCATTATGTTTGTAAGCATCATTTCTGTTGATTACTGTAGTTAAATATGTAATGTTGTCTGCAAACAAAATTAATATTGCGACCTGAAGAGTCTAGGCACCACAACGGTTTTCAAAGGGCTTGAGTGACAGCAAGAAGAGAGATGCACAGAAAGCAAAAGTGTATCGAATAAAGCAGCTTGCTTAGAAAATTATACCAAAACTACTTTAGTCCGTGTAGGTATTTTTTTAGCGTAATATTTTGTGCAATAGTTTATCTAAATATACTTAAACAATAAAATTTCAGAGAAGAGCCGAAGCCTTGCTCTGACCTCTGTGCACCGCACTGCCCGCCTGCTTTTATTTCCGTCACTGTTCTCCTCAACACCTCGAGCTCCGCCTCGATGTGACGTAACTTCCTCATTTCCAGACCTCCAGCGCCTGATGCTAACGACGGCGATGCGATGTTATCAGCTGTGACGTTTGTGTCCAGGCTCATGGTATACAGCACAGGAAGTGACGTCAAGAAGCAGATTGAGGTCAATAACGACATTGTGGCCATGGAGGGAGAGAGCTTCTACTTCAGTGTGTGAATAAAACTTGTCGTGGTTAAAAAAAAGATAAGAAGGTGTGATCTTTATTTTCTTGTTGTTGAGTATTTTACACTTTGTACATTTTTATCTTCAGTCTCACAGAAAAGGGGGAGTAATCTCCGTTCAAGGATTAATGTATCGACATTTTATGACCAAAAGAAGGAATCAACAGCCACTCCAGCCAGAAAAGTGATAAAGTGTCTCACATACTGCATACAGTCGAGTGATACAGATCGCCTAACAGACCAACGCTGCATTAAACAAAACCTCTCCTTATGCTAAAGTGCGTTTAGCAGTTAAATATTTAATCGCAAAAAAATGCTCAACTTACCGTTCACACGTTGTGCAGTTGCTAGAAGTCGTGCTGTTCAATGTTGTCTCCTCACTGAAGAGTGTCTCACAGCCTCTCATATTTATACAACTTTGGGGAGAGCACCAATACCGAGCAGAAATGCAAGTGCATAGTCAAAGATCGCAAAATGTGGATTAGATATCAATGGTCTCCTGAAATGACTGTCCTCGCCTTACAAACAGGATTTAAGTACCTTATCTAGATGGAGCTCAGTGTGTTAGAGTCAAATAGGTTGAGTCGTTTGATTTTCTTAGAAAATATTTTATGAAACATAATTAAAAATTGTTGTTCCTTTCAATGATTCACAACAAAATTAACAGTTAAAATATTTCAATTTATCTCAGAAACATTTTGACATTAAATAACAATAAATAGATTCTCTGATATAGAACACGAAACATGAATACAGAAGTAAGTTTGTTTGTTTAATCTATATTGAAAGTGTTTATAAAAGCTAGTAACGACAGCCAGCAGAATTGATGCATCAGAAAATGGAGTTCACAGATACTAATTGTGTTGCAAATTATTATGGATATGTATCACTACGGTATACATTTGATACTACTTAACCAAAGATACGACCATCGTGTTAACTGTTAGGGTCAGATTTTGGTCACACGATGAGCAGGCCAAGCCACACCTAACGTTTTGTAGGTTCAAAATAGTTTGTGCCTTTATTTGTTTAATATGCAACTTACAAAAGAACTCTTTGTCATTTTGTTTTTCTAAATTGTCCTCGGTACTCAAATATAGAAGGCATGACTTTTGTATATAATTTTTAGTATGTAGTGCAAGACAAAAAAAACAAACAAACTGATAATAGTTTAGGTTGTGTCAAACATGTACTACTCTACACTGCAGTCATCTGAAATACACAAGAATCGACAATGCTTAGAGAGCAGTATGTCCGCGAGCACCTTTTCTTTTTCGACTCAGTATAATTTCGATGTTTACAAATATCTTTTCTTGCTGACATTCTAAACTTCAGCTTCTCCCTCCCTCACGTGTGTCTGTGAAAGTGTTCAAGTGTAATCCAAACCATGGGAACACTTTTGGTGCGGAGTTGTCTTGGCTGTAGAGTTCTCTTCTGTTTTAATGATTAAAATGCCTAAATGTGTTTTAAATCAAATAATATCAACTCTAGGGTTTTCAAGCTATGGGCTTCTTGTAAGTGAATACGTTTTGAAAGTAAACAACAACCATGTGAACTTTCCGTTTCGCAATTTCCCACATCGGGGTGAGAGTGTGAAAAGATGCTGATCTCCCAGAGCTGACAGTTTCCTACACAAACAGTCGCTTTGTGTGTAAATGCCTGTCTGTTAGTCTTTTATCAAGTCCTTGGCCTCAGTCTGCTTCACTTCTGTTCCTTGCATATGTCGTTACATTGCGATAAGCATATTACACAGTTTAGCGAGTGAATAAATGTATAGAAAAAGGGAGTAAACGAGGAACTGAGGAGAGGAATTAAGGACATATCCCTGCAAAGCAACTAGCCCTGTACACAGGTGCTACATAAGACGACGACGACGACGAAGCAGAAGAAGACGACGACGACGAAGCAGAAGAAGAAGACGACGACGACGAAGAAGAAGTAGATGATGATGATGATGATGATGATGATGATGATGATGAAGACGACGACAACGATAGTGTTCATTGCGATGTATGATCTATTGAATCTTAATTTTTTTTTAACATACGTCGTAGACGAACTTAACTGTGTAGATGTGAAGATTTTCACATATTAGTTACTTTAGAGCGCGCGTTTGAACACAAATACTTACAACCACGGACTTGAAAACTGGAAATGTCATTACACACACACATACATGGGTTTGTGATTATACAGATACACAAGCTACGATCCCACACACACACACACACGCACACACACATTAAAACATGTTGTATACATTCTTTTTCAGTCTACACGAGGGACTGTAGCAGGCAGCAAGTAGAACCAGTCGTCTGCTTGTAGTTCTAGGCTTGCCTTTGTGTCTTTCCATGCTGACATTATTAAGTAATAGCAAGCAGCTGCTGGCACCCTTGTCTGCCACGTTGTCAACAGAAACTGGAGCAGCCTGGGCAGATGTGGAAACCACTCTCAACTCGAAGGGAGTGTTTTAAAATTTTTTTCTGGTTATTTTTTTTTCACATGTTGCGTTTTCTCAAGAAAGTGAACGAAAAGCGTAGTTAGAGATAAAAGGAGAACCAAGGCCAAACAATAACGAGTTTGTTCTTTCCCACGACATCTGCTCGGAATTTCTGTTTGCTGAGAAGCTTGAAGGTAAACAAACAAACAAAAAATCGTCAGAATCCTGTTGAGACGACGGGTATCATTTTGCCCTTTTTTAAATTACCGTATAATAACTATAAAGAGCTGAAAATTGCCTTAACATTAGTTTGTTTAGTGTCTGTCTGTCTTTATATATGCATAAGCTATTTGTGACATCTTATTTTCATTTGTAAGAGTTCTTTGTGTGGACTTAAGACAAATTTCTGTCCTTAACACTTCCCTTAAACAATAAAGAGTTATTAATTCATTCATTTTTTATACAAGTGTTGTGGCTAGAGCAAGAGAATTTCAGTGTCTTTTAACACTCTATTGTTAGTGATTAATTAATTGATTTACTGACTGATGTATCAATTGATTGATTGACTGATGATTAATCGAATGATGACATTGACTGGTAATAGATCGATTGATTGATTCACGCAGACCGACATTATTGTATTTTATATTACATTAATGTATTTTACATTTTTCATTGTTTCCCTGGGCCTTTACTTCTGGGCTTAGTTAAATTACTTTTTAATTTTTTTAACCATTTGATGACAGAGAGAGAGAGACACGTGGCTCATGGGTCTTATTGTTCCTGGACCAGGTTATTTTGGAGTTAATTCTTATTTGTTGTTCTGTAGTTGGAAAGACAGACAGAAGGGAGAAAAAAAGCAATTAACAAGACATCTCCCAAGACCGGTGTATAAACCACAATAAAAAAATGTCTTTTTTAATATTTACAAAAACCCTTCCACTCAAGCTGCAACTATCCTAACAAGTCCAGGTTTCAAAAGTTGTTTGACAGTTTGGCTAGTTTGCACTTGTTGCCAACAACACAATGTGTAATCACATCACAGGGTTGTTATGGAAGATGCCTAGCAAATTAAATGCCAGTTGAAGTAAAGAATTCAAACACTATCGTTGCGTTGAGTAATAAAGTAAACGAGTGAGCCACAACAGTTGAATATTTGCTAAAAGTTGCTACCAAACATGCAACTAAATAGTTAAATATTTAGGTCTGACACCAGGAGAGAGATACAAGTGTTTCCAGTTAAAGACTAAAACAGTTTGACCCAGTGAAATCTGTCTTACATGTGTGTTGTCATTGTTATAGTCGTTACTTAGAGCAGACGACACAAGGAAACGCTTTCCCTTCTTCATAGGGAGGGCAAGGGAGGCTACCACACACTGCAATAATGTAACGAAACTGCAGTTGTCGTCCCTGCTGGACCTAATTCGCATGTCTTATTGTTTGTCAACACAGATGTACTCTGACGCTGATTACTAAGCGTGGGATGTCCTGCCATTAGATGCTCGGAGTACTCCATCTTCCATCCGGGGTGGCAAGCGTTGGCGGCGGGTACCATGAGCATAATAATAATAACAACAACAACGATGATGGTGATGTCTCTCTTTTTGTGTCTCTGTGTCTTTGTCTGTCTGCCTCTCTCTCTCTCACACACACACACACGCGCACTTTTGTGTACCGCAGGTCCCATCGGATTTGAGAATCACGTGACGGCCGTCCTTAGCGTCTCAAGCGCTGCCTCCATTTTTCTTCATTTCGGGGCTGCCAGCCACTGTTGGTCTCGCTCTGTGACGTAATGTGGGTACGTTACCAAGATGGCAGCCCACAATAGTAAGACTTTGTCATGCATCGTGAAAAAACTTTGTTGTAAGGCCACACTGGAAAAAAATTAAATGTATTTGCATTCAACAGATAAGGGTGAAACGTGAATTGATTTTCTTCTCCCTTCTCTGATGATGAAGATGTCAGTGATGATGATGATGACGACAGAAAAAAAAGCAGACAAGATAGGAAACAGCTGAAAGGATAGCACAGAAAGAAGAGAAAGAAGTAGAGAAAATAGAAAAAGAAAGAAAAAAAGGAATAACAGCCAGTCAGTTAAAGAAAATGATTTCAGTATGATAGGTGCTTTGAGTGCTAATTTAAAATACCTTTGTTGGAAACAAAAAAATTGTATGTGCACTTCATAGACTATTGAAAAAAATATTTAAAGAGTAAAAGTTCTGAAACTCACATAGGTGACTGAGTTAGCAAAGAGATCAGCTTGCTTTGCACCGATTTGTGCGTTGGACTTTTAATTTCTTCTTCTTGGTCCTATTCGCCCCAAGTGAAGCATATTGCCATCGGACCCGGTTCTGGGCGTCCCTTTCCAGTTGGGGGACTTTTATGTTAGTAAACACAAGCCGCAAGGATGCAATGATGCAATGATGCTGAGCAGAAATGAATCTGCATTTATAAACAAATGGTCGCAAGTGAAAAAAAAAACACAGTACATTACATTCTTTGATTAAATTGATATTGAACGAAATAAGCAGACTATTTGAAATTTGTGCGCATAAGAAGCTCACTTCATACACTAAAACGTTTCAAAAGCATACACCCCGAGTCTTTTATTTATTTACTTATTTATTTATAGTTTTGCGGTTATCTATTTGACAAAGTTAATACTCAAAGTTTTATTTACACTGCGTACCAGACACTGGAGTAACTGTTTAATGCCAAACAGTCTTTAAGAGAAACTGTGTTATATTTATCACTTTTTCCATTTCTTTTTTTTTTTTTGGGGGGGGGGGTGGGGATCGCCTTAGGTGTTTATATATACACTGTTTGGTTTTAGATCCCAACGTGTCTTGGTTTTTTTTTCAGTAGTAGGCTGACGTCAGCAATGTACTATATATAGCCCAGTCAGAACGGTGGACCATTTAAAATATTTCCGACTTCGTGGAATACAATTGAGGCTACTGTTACATAAACCTGTTATTATTTTTATCCATTGAGTTACAATGCAGAAAACTAATGCATCAAAAGTGCATTAATACCGCGGACAATGTTTGCTGTATTTGTGGCGAAGCGAAATTTGCCAACCACAAGAAAAGTGAATGAATGAATGAAGGAGACATAACGCGCAAAATCCGAATCCTTGGGAAACGCTCAATGCGCCGAAATGTCACAGAAAAGTACATCAATAAAACATTAGCAGCTGCAGAAAACCAAAAGGAAAGTTAGAATCAAACGATCGGACGGCTAAAAAAAAAGGACCACTGTTGTGAGCGACCGATCTGCTGCTGCAAAGCGCATGACCACTACTCACAACACAGGACCACAAATCAGAAAAAGGAAAAAAAGGTGTTTGCATGGGCAAAAATGAAAAGTTAGATCATCAGGTGCTTGGCCCTGCAGTACAGTCCACAGTCCTCTTGACGAGTGCTGAGCTACATGCACTGTGGTCGTATCTCTGTGACCTGTATATAGCTGATCGATACAGGCCACACTGTCAAACTGCACGATGACCTCCTCTGATGATTGTCATCAACATCTACAAGCCGCATGATGTAAGTGTCTTTGTGTTGCAGTCTGCGAACTGACTGGATCTACAGGCTGGATATCGATCTCTCTCGCGTGCTTCACTCACTGTCACAGCGAACTTGAGTTGTAGTAATGAAAGTGAAGCGACGATCCCCTTTGTCATTGTATAATATGATAAGATTCCTTCATAGTCT
>SRHC01003015.1:6327-17252 GCA_004794325.1 Pomacea maculata
AAAACAAAAAAAAACAAACAACAACAACAACAAGACTTACATAATCAAAAAAAATTATTGTCTGTGAGAGGAAGTCGAAGACAGAAAATTGGCTCACAGTCACTACACACATAACAACATAAGGGGAAAAAGGGATAAATACATGATTGAAGTGATATTGCCCAGTAATAATGGTTTCATCACTTGCGGAATTTTACATCTGGCTTGAGAAATTTCTTGCCCTTTTACAGGACCTACGCAAGTGCCTTGGTGCGGCGGATCCAGCAGACATCCCAGGTCTGTGTCTGTGTTCTGACCAGCTGTCTGACCCCAAGACCCCGTGGGACGTCAGTAGTCACGTGCTGATAGAACTAAGGAACTGGTGGCAGCGACGTGTGGCTGGAACTGGGCCTGACAGCCAGATGACTGATTACCTTTACTGGATATTGGTATCCAGGTCTATATAAAAATTTCTTTAATGAATGATATTACAAAATTCCACTCTTCTTTCAGTTATCCTTTCTTTTAAAGTGCGCTGGGTCTCCTAACAATAATGTATTATGAAAAAGCGCATCGTAATAAACGTTTGGTTAAAAAAAAAGATTAAGCATGGTTTGTCTATTGTTTTAAAGCAAATGTTTTAATGTCAGACTCATCTCAATGTACCAGGTTTTGTGGTCCGGCGACAACAGTGATTGTGCCATGCACTGTTCCCTCTCGTCTAAGTATCAAGACCCTGGGTCATGCCGTCTCGTTCACAGGGGAGTGCTATACATCTGTAATAACACTCTTCCCGGAGCAAGTTCAACTACTGAACACTGCACCTTCCAGACTGTTTGTGGCCGGACCGCCGGGCACAGGTAAATCTGTGGTGCTGCTGCTGATGGGCATAGAGTGGCTGCGGTGGTTGCACGACGTGTACATTGTGAGTACTGGGATATGGAGTCGTGCAGCGTGCAGCATGCTCTACAACATGTTGTTGAGTACAATGCTCTTAAAAGTGACGACCAAGGTATCACCCAATCAGCTTCACTACCTGCAATACGACTTCACACAAAGCACAGACGTGGAGAAGGCCATCCGCGACTTGTCACAAGCAGCGAGTGGAAAACGCTTGTACATTATTGCTGATGAAGCGGGGCCTGAAGACAAGTAAGTTTTAAAATAATGAGTGATTGTAATAAATACTAATGTAAATGTTTTTAAGCAAGTTGGAACCAGAGCAAGGAAGTTTAGTTGTTAATCGAAGAATTCATATCTGTTACACACTTTGTACAGTCAACAGCTACTGATGTAAGCCAAAGTCTCCCCAAGTCCAGCATTACGTGTCACCGAAGACACTTTCTGAGGCAGAATATGATAGCATAGCCTGTAACTCCTTCCTTCATGAAACAGTGTCAGTCCTGTGTAGGTTTTCTCTTTTTAAAAAGTGCAATCCTGGACGTTATAAATAGTTAGTCTGATTCACCACATATTCCAGTCTCTGAAAATATAAGACTAAAATCGTTAGATGTCGGATTTGACATTATTACGCAGCATAAATCTTTTGAAGTTAGAAAATGTTCACGATCTTTTTTTTAGTAAACAATATTCTACAATTCGTATCCTAAAAAAACATATCTGCAACAGGTTTGACACCTTTCAAGGTTTCTGTGGGGAGCTGCTAGAAATAGTTCCTGATCTCCATCTTTGGGCGGCAAGTTGTTATCACAAAGTCGCACCCGCAGGCTGGCAAGAGGAATATTTAACCAGACCCCTCCGCTCTCCTCCAGTCGTTGTCAGGGAAGTCGAGCAGGACATAGTGATGGCACTTGACCGTGATGTCCAGGCGTACAGTGAGCGTGGTGTCCCCGACCACACAGACGGCCCGCCAGTCAAGCATATTATTCATCACGGTCACGGACGCAGCCCTTACTGGCCAGTGAACTGTGTCAACTGTGGTCGTGAGGTGGCCAGATTCCTGCTCAGTCTACAAATGGGAGCTTCTGGTAGGTGTCATTCATGTGTGATTTTCTTTGTGTGAACTTTATAATACTTAGTAAGGGCTTTATGACATAATAATATTAAAATTAGGAAATTGACATGATAATATATGTGTTTAATTTCAGTAGTAACCGCTAATATTTTTAATCTCCCCATTTCAATGTCAACAGCAAATTCAACGACCTTCGCCAGTGGTGGTATGGCTCCACCATGCCTGCAGTGGAGAGATGTCCTGGTACTGTACTGGGGCGACATCAGTGACAGATTAGGTATGATGACAGGGTTGAAGGAAGCAGGTATCCCAGTGCGGTTAATGAAGGATGATGACATCGAGGACGTGGCCACTGCCCGTAGTGACGTGGTGTGGATAGCAAAGGGACACCACGTTCGTGGTCTGGAGAGAAAAGTGATTGTTTATGTTGAGCCTGATCTTAGACATGCTGTCGTTGACATCAGAGCTGTCCGACTTCACTTTCTATCTCGATGCACATCACAGCTTGTGATTGTATCCGCTGAGGTCACCAGTTCGTCTAACACCAGCATCTGCTTTTAAAGAAATGTTAGGGTCCAGGCCGTGGCTGTGCGTAAATATTAATTGAGAAAGGACTTTTATCTTTATGTTATGCTCTATGTTTAAAGCAAGATTACTATAATTATTAAATCCTGAAAACACTTGACTCCCCTTCCTTCCCACCACTTCGAAAACGTGTAGCTGGCAGATATTCCCCATCACCGCCTATTTCCGTGGACTGGTCAACGCTCCGCCAATTAGTATTTACGTCAGAAAGATAAAGGATTAGCAGACATGCCAGAGATAACCGCTAGACAAAAAGAGCAGTTTTAATTTTAAATTAAAGGATTCTAGAACGAATTACAAACATTACTTTCCCGATAGGCATCAGCGGTGACGGCGGTCCATCTGAAAGGGACGTTAAACGTTGATTCTATTTGTTTACTGGTGATTGTCTGGAGTTTACTCTTGTATCACAGTATTTACTAGCATGGTGTCTGTGAACAAGATCAGCCATGTAAACTGTAATGAGACGAACGTAAACTTACCTTGCATACGCACGACTTATTACACACACACACACTCTCTCACACACGCAGACAACACACACACACACACACAACACATACACTCTCACACACGCAGACAACACACACACACACACACGCACTCAAAGTTCGACAAGCCCCACAGATGACGATGAGGATGAAGAGATTAGTAGATGAATGTAGCCGAAGAGACACAAGTTCAGAGGAATGTCACGGAGAGTCACAAAGAAGATGGCGGAGAAGACCGTTGTGAACCCCCCCTTCCCCCCCGCACATTCGGCTATTTTTAGAACAACTGCTTTTCTCTTATATATGACGTCATTTTTTGCTTCAAGTGACGTGGAACAAAAGACACACACACACATGACGTCAGACCTAAGACACTAGTGTGCACGAGACAACACGAGACCACAACTCAACTCACTACATGTGTCCGGCGAGAAGGATTCCACGTCTCTAAAGGACATGTTGTGATTTATGTCTCTTCACTAATTTATATCCTCACGTTTATTTGGTTGTTACTGTCATTTCCTTCTCACCTTAATAATTTAATATCTATTATGTTTTATGTGCTGGCGTGTCATCATACCTGTAATTGCCCTTGCGGATTAATAAAGTTGTATTGTATTGTCTTTTATTTGGTTACATGATTATAAGGTTAAAGGCAATCACCAGACAAGTGATTTTACCCAGACCTTTTTATTTATTCACCAGTCGTAGGAGAGAAAATTGAGTAACTCTTGTCATCCACGTTAACAAAACAACCTAACGGCACGTGATTTAAAGTAACAAAAAAAATAGTAATCATTTAAATTATGCAAATAGTTACGCAGATGATGATGGAGTTTTATAACGCGCCGTTTCCGTATCACAGTGATAAGCTCAATGCGCAGAAATGAATTGATGGATGAAGGACCACAATTGTGAGAGACAATCTGCTGCTTCCAAGCGCATGAATACCACTCACATTACGGCAAGGCAGCCAGCCCTGTCAACACAGAGCAATCTGGTTGAACCTAAAAGGTTAACGGTGGAATCCACTCTTCAATAATTACAGTGCTGTTAATCGCCGTTAAACCGCTGTCGATTTCCCCATACATCAATCTCAACTTATCTCTATTAGAGGTAACTAGTCTCTCGTATTGTACATTTGTCCTACTTCTCAATCTCTACACGTTGCAAGTCCACACGCGATGAGGTGAGTAGCAGGACTTCTGCCAGCAGTCCTGGCAGGCCGATGACTTTCTTCTCAAGTTGGTTGATTGTGTTTTATTAACACAACTGTCTAGAACTCTACATCCATTGGCTGGATTCCACTTCGCCCGCTTCACTCGCTTCGACAGCAACCTTGATCTACGTTGAGTAAACTGAAGTGATGATCAGCCTCTTGTAGTTTCATGTGATAACATTTCTATATATTGTCAACATAACTCATTATCGTCCCAGTATTGTCCTGATGTCACTGACCTTATTGTCTGTAGTTGTTACCCTTACATCTACAGTTATCTCCCTTTACTGGCGGCGGAGTCGTGGCGTTGTTCTTCCTTCTACATCTTTGTTATTATTTATTAGCTTGTTCTACATCTTTGTTATTATTTTGTGATTTTGTTCAGCACAATAAGTTCGCCTCTGGCTGAGATATTGCACTTTTTAAATTTCCACCCTTCCATTTGCAACATATCCACCATACCCACTAACCCCAAAGATCCCCACCCTCACAGAGCGAAATCACCGCGAGTTGGAAGCACTTTCCCTCAAAATCAACAATCACTGACACTGAAGACCTCAGAGAACCTGCAAGTCCACTGCTTACGGTGGGTCAAAGGTCAGTCATTCTGTGACACTCTGGGGCTAGAGCACCGATGTTACACAAATATTTGAGGAACACACACACACACGAACAAGTACACATATGCATACACACAGGTCAAAAATGGCTAAACTGTCAGACATTGATTACAACTTGTTTTGGCTTTAATTTCCGATAAATATTGTAAATCTCGATAAAATAATCTTTAGTATTGCTAAGGTAGACCGCAAGTATACAGCACGAAGAAAGTCATCATTAGCAACCTGTCTGTGATGTGGAGACATATTCTACAGGTGACATCGAACAGACTTCTTGCTTCAGCTACACACAGCTAAAGTTGTCACCGTCTAACTACCAAGTGATTTATTGTAGGTATATTTTAAGCCAGATATATTTCCCCTTGTATCAAAACATACATGCATATATGTTTCTCTCTCTCTCTCTCTCTGTGTATGTAGATGTTGAGGTATACATACATATATATATATACCTCAGTGCAACAATCCTTCACGATTAACTTTCATCACCACTCATTTGTATGAAAGATTGACTGTGTCTTATTCATCCTTGACAGGATCTCCTGTGGAGATGACAGACGATGATGCATTGGATGAAGTTCATGTGTATGTCAAAAGGGTAAAGGTGTGCGTGCGTGTTAAATGTCGCTATGTTGCTGTGTATCTTTATATATATATATTATTTTAACATGTATAAATTATTTTGTGAGCTAAATAACAATTTCTGTCCTGGATTATGCTTGGTACAGATAGTAAAGTACACGAAGACCGATATATAAATCAGTCGTTACTGTTTAAATTAATGTCTCTGAGATTACATGTCAACATTTGCTAGTTTGCCATTACATCCAATTAGTAACATGTTAGAATATTCGATCATTATCATCTAATATATGATGTTATAAGGCTACAAGTCTTCTTTACAGCTTATGGATCCTGAAGACAAAAGCTCATTATACCAAAGACATGGAATCTGTTGTGAGCCCTAAAAGCATAAATGTAACATTTGTGTTAATTAATTGTAGCCTTCTTAAAATTCTGTTGATCTTCCACTCATTTCACTTAAAAATCGGATTGGTTATTCAAAAACCTCACAATAAAATTGATAACGAATAATAGTTTTGTCAAAAACTGTCCATCCTATTAGCAATCGGATGATCTCAGGTATTAATAATCTCACTAAGAATGACATCTGGTCTACTGGGAACAATAATCTTTTTACACATCTGTCAAAAATATACAATAAAAAGTTAGGGACTTATCCATGGAGTTGGGTTTTCCTAGAGAAATTTTGACTCGTCGGACCCCACTTTGCTTCAGAGCCCCAACCACCCTGACATGTATGTACTTAGAGACGTTTATCTGGACAGACAATCACGAGCTTTGAAGAACACCGTGACATGAGGTAAAGTCGATCATTGTGGATATCAAAATTACTTTCCTGCACGACCACGACGACTTTTCTCTCCAAACCACGAACATTGCGAGTATTTGTCACCCAAACCACATCAGTGCAGGCCGTGGCCACGTCCTCAATGTTATCATCTTTCATAATCTCTACTGGAATACCAGAATTTTTAAGTCCGTTTATCAAACCAGAGATGTCTTTACGGCCAGTCCCTGTAAGGTCAGTACCGTACAGGACCAACATGTCTCTCCACTCCAGGCTGGGTTGTGCTGTGCCTGACGCCGTGGTCCTTTCTGCGGCAAGTAACATTAAAAAGGAACGGATTAGAATAACCAAATAAATTTCCGTTATAATTATTCAGGGTTTTTTTTTATAATCTAAAGGTAACTTGCATGTAAACCGACATCACACCACATACTACCCACCTGAAACACTTTCACGGAGTCTGAGAAGGATTGTGGCCACCTGACAACCACAGGTTTCACTGTCACCTGGGTAGAGAGCTGGGTGCCCCTGAGGTGGGTGGTATACTGTCTCTAAATCATTGTTGTCTTGGAGTAACTCTACTTGAGTATAGGGTTTGACGTTAAAACGGAATTTTTCATCCTGCTCTACTTGCATGACAACAGCTGGTGGGGAACGGAAGGGTCTGGTTAAATATTCCTCCGGCCAGTTGAAGCATGGATTTCTGTAGAAATAATTTGCCGCCCAAAGGTGGAGACCAGGAACACGTTCTAGCAGTCTGTCACAGAAATACTGGAAGCCTAACCTGTCATTGACATGAGTGTACAAGGTAACTAGCACACCTGTGACACGTTAGTGAATGTCGATCTGTGTTACATGATAAATAACATAGCCGTCTATGCAGTACATATGCACTTTACACTAAAATAATAGTTTCCTTTTTTCTCATTGATACTAGCAACGAACTCTGCCAACAACTAAATTCTATTTTTGTGTAAAAACGTTATATTCATCATCTGTAAATTATTACCAACAAAACAAGCGATGATCAGAGTGCATCTAAGCCTCTCTATTTATCATATCATAATCCATAACTTACCCTACGTCATCACTGATGACATACAACGGGTCTACTATCGCCGCCTGTCGTTGACGGCCTTCTCCACGTCTCTACCGACATCAAAAAAATTATACTGCAGAAACTTCAGCTGGTCAAGAAATGCTTCTGGTTGATGTTGTAGCAGCATCCGATACAACATGGTGCAGGCTACACGACTCTCTCTGCTACTACACACAATGTGCACTTGGTGACCTTCCAGCAGCCATTTTACGCCCATCAGCAGCAGCACCACAGTTTTACCTGTACCGGGCGGTCCGATGACAAAGTGTCTGTGAGGTGCCGTGTGTAGCAGGTGAACTTGCTGTGGTGACAGTGTTATTTCAGCAGCATACCACACTCCTCTACCTGACTGACGGTAAGCCTGGATGTTGACAGACAAGCGGGGAGGAGATGCACATGGTATGGTCACTGTTCTCCTGGAACTACAGAAACTGATGCAGAAAAACGGTAATTTAGTAAGAGAGTGAGCGCTAAAACAACGATCCAAACACCTCACACATTTTAATTTATTTTTTTAATGCCACGACACACAGTAAGCAGACATGTTCCGAAGGTAAGTGTAGAGTATAGTAGTTAAACTGATTTTCAAACCCTAGTCGTGCCTGACACCGAGGAGCTTTGTAGCTCGTTTCATGTGCACAAATACTTTCAAAGCTCATCAGTCTCAGGACAATGTTGATATCAAAATTGATAAGTGGATGTAATCAGTTAATCAATTCTTTTTCAAACTGAAACCATTACATTTATTAGTTCCAATTTTGTTTACCATCTGCTTCTAACGTGATTTTCACGGCAATAAGAATAACGATTAAAAAAATAAAGTTGTTAATTTACATGTAGTCATTGAGGATTATTGTAATTATTAGTCAAGGATATCTAATCATTCACTCTCTTCAAAAAGTATCTGAAAGAATAATATTTATATTAATGAAAATAAAAGGTAATAAAGAGACTGTAGAGAACAACAATTACAGTCCTCTTTAAAAAGTCAGGTAGGCCAAACTAAGGACAGGCTATGACAACATGTTATGTACAAACTTGTGTTGTTGAGCAATAATGATATTAATGAACATTTATATAGCACTTTTCGGATTTGCACAAAGCGTTTTATAGAACTAATGTACAAAAGTAAACTGAATCACCAACAACCACGCCCCCATATTTACATATAAGACACACATTCACTTGTACAACTCACTCATGCACACAAATTACAGACACATGCTATACACACTCAGGGTCAGGACAGGGTCACAGTGAAGATGTTTTAAGTTTGGAATTTAAAGTGGTACAAGAATCAATGTTAAAGGCTGATGAATAGTCTGTTCCAAGTTGATGGGCTTCGTACACGACAGACCTCTGTACATAGTCTTTGTCTTAATCAGTGGAACTAGTCAGAAGCCTGGTGTCAGAAGAGGTTGTGTGGGTGTACAGATGGTGTGAGTTGAGAGAGGTACTGAGGACCAGGAGCAATGATCTAGAAACTTCAGGTAAAGAAAAGAGAACCGAGAGCTACCGTTAAAAGTGTATTGGTGTACATGTACTAGGTTAGACTTGTCGAAAATGTAGAATCGTGATGTAGTAAATACAGCCAAGCTGTCAGTTCACTTAATGTGTCGACATTTGTGGTCCTCTCATAAATGTAGAAGAAATCATGCATGTAAAGTATACAAGTGTAATGTAAAGGTTGATAACACAGTTTTTCATTAAACTAATGATGCATGATAAAAAAGAAAACCGCCCTAGGCTGGTTTGTTCTTTAGACATTAAAGTCGTCTTTACAGTTTTATCGTCTGTTACAACAATCACTTCACTACTACACTTTAGATGAAATACAGTTTTAATTACCTGGTGTACGCTGGAGCAGTCATCAGTATTGTCACTCGATTTCCTTCCTGTAATTAGAACGCAATTAAGCTGCAGCCACGGAGGTGGTGAAAGTATTATTCTTGTGTTTTCTTATTGCAGCTCTACTTTTCAACAGACCTCACTACGGGTACCCTGCACCTGCTATGTGGGCTTTGTGGATGGACGAATATTTATCTTCCTCAGCGTGTCACCTACTCATTAAACCAGCGGTATTCAACCTTTTACTTGTGACGCCCCCCCCCCCTCCCGACGAACACTTGTACGTCCGCGCCCCCCTTAGCCAGCTAGGTCGGTGGAGGAGGGGGGGAGCCTTAGCTAACCACGAACGCCGCGTCGAGGAAATCAACAACGGAAGAACAAAGTTCGTATCTGCAAGAAGTATAACTGTTAATGAAATTTTACTAAAGCAAATTCTGCGGTGCTAATAAATATTATTTTATTGGACACTCACTTTGATTAATGAGAAGGTTGAGCCTGCTTGCTGTTGCATAGAGAAGCGAACCTGTGTGCGATGTTCGTACCCACTGCTATTCGCAGCTCAGCCCCTGCGTCCACACGATTTCTGTATTGAGACTTCAGTGCTGCCAATGCTGAAAATCCTTGCTCACACATACACGAAGTTGAAAATGGTAGAAGAACTTTCATTGCTTTCTCAAAAAGGAAAGGATATTCACCATTGACGCTAATGCATAATTTTGTCACTGGTGTTGTTTGGAAGACCATTTTCAGGGATTGGTCACTCGGAAGGTCGATGAGCTGCTCTTCTTCTTCCGTGGACAACCCGCTTGTGCTAGGATCAGCCAGAAATGGATTACGAATCCAATCGTATTTAGTCACATCAATTTCAGCGAAGTAATGCTGAAACCTTTCTTGCAGTCCGTTTAGATGGCAATAATTACATTCTTCACCTGATCAAGATTCAAGTTGTCAGCCTTGCACTTACACAAGCACGGAAACATATCAAAAATATTTTCCTGGCGTATCTTTTGCGTCCACAACGAAATTTTTCTAACGAAAGCATTCATCTTGTCAGTTGTTTGTAATATGGTGGTGTCTTTCCCTTGCAGAGAAGTATTCACAACGTTCAGCTTCAGCGTGCCTTTTAGATGTTTTTTTTTTAAAAAAAAAAGAGAGGTGAGACTGGAGAGGGAGTCAGATGTGAGAGATTGGGGAATAGAGAGGGCAAAAGGCGAGAGGAGGGAGATTGGACTATTGGAGGCTTAATTGTAGAGAGGGGATTGTGTTTTGAGTTTTGGAAGTGAGAAGTCACTGCATATCGAGACAGTGTACTTGAATAGGGAGGAGAGATTTGGAGTTTGAGCCCCCTCACCACTCGGTTACACAATGTAAACTAATTTCACTAATACCGGTATAAGAAACTTTTAAAAAAGGACCACCTTCGCGACCCCCTTGTAGGCACGTCACAGGTTGAGAACCGCTGCGTTACATGGTGGAAACACTTTATTTACTTCAGATGACACCCAGACACGGAGACAGTATGACAGACACCGCATGTCACAATCCTGTGTAAACATATCACGATGTCAAAGTCCAACAAGTGAGCAGCAAGGTTGTGACCGTGTGTAGACAAGACTTGATGTCCCCGTGGGGTGGAACTCATCCAAGGTGGCCTGTCCTGTGAGTTGAGCTGGTGTTTACATCACGTGTCCTGTGAGTTGTGCTGGTGTTTACATCACGTGTCCTGTGAGTTGTGCT